>JAIUZE010067981.1:0-12907 GCA_022085475.1 Heliosperma pusillum | reverse complement strand
ATATTCCGTACTTAGTTTGTAATATTTTGACACTCCTCGTTTTATTTAACTTGCATGTATAAAAGTTTTTAAAAAACTACCTATTTCCGCAATATATTTCACATGCTTGTTTGTTTTATATTTCCGCATTCGCGAGGGTTGTCACAACCCATCTCTCATTTATTATTTCAAGGTCAAGTAGTTTAAGTTTAGGGTTCACGTGTGTGCGTCGGGAGCGTTTAAGCTTTGATAGCAACTGTGACAACCTGGCGAATGCGGAAATAAAACATACAAGCATGTGATTAATATAGCAGAAAATACAGTGTTTTTAAAACTTTTTACATGCTAAGATAAAATACGAAGAAATGTCAAATAATTACAAACTAAAATAGAATATACTACAAAGAGACGAAGTCTCCCAAAATGTTATCCAATATCAAAGTTATTAGCAAACTAGCTAAACAACGTCTAGAGGTGATTCATCCAGGCCAACGCCCGCTAGCTCACACCCGAACCCAAAATACCACAAGCAAAAAGCCATCCAAGCAAGCAACCTGTTCATCCATGAAAAACATGAACGCCACAGTCAGTGGGGAGTAACTCCGGGTTCTCCCAGCTATATCACAATAAACGTACATAAACGGAAATACAAAAGTAGAAGCATGCATACATAAATATACATGTGAAGTACGAGAAGGATAAATAGGCAATTCATTATATATAAAGATATCGGTGCATGAAGTACAAAGCCGTAACCATCATTTTATCGATAGACTCGGGGATGACACTCTTAGGCAACCATACACTCACTAGGGCTTACATCTCACCGTTAGCGGCATAAGTTTGATAAGATTGAGACTCGACAAACAAACCATGCCAAGTCATCCAACGATCACAAGTAAGCAATCATATAATCATCCATCCCAAACGTACGAATACGTTG
Source organism: Heliosperma pusillum (assembly GCA_022085475.1). Lineage (NCBI taxonomy): Eukaryota > Viridiplantae > Streptophyta > Magnoliopsida > Caryophyllales > Caryophyllaceae > Heliosperma > Heliosperma pusillum. The sequence goes on along the minus strand of JAIUZE010067981.1, from coordinate 11,985 downwards.
ACAACATCTCTCACGATAAATGACACGCACTAGCACCGTGTACATGGCAAGTATGATTAAAATCGCATCCACGGGATGACATTTCCCTGAACGCATACACGATTCAATACATTTCGTATATGTAGACTAATTTCCTCCCGGTAAGACGACGATCATAATACGGTCCTAGTCTAAACCTGGCCAGACTCTCGGAATAGAAGTTTTCCGATTCGACATGCGCTGACATTTCGCATCCAAGACTCGGTCATACATGGAAGCCGAGTACCCCAAATTCGGTAGACCTTCACGAAATAGGCGCTAAAGAGCACAAGCATCATAACAAGCGGTACGCTACATGCAATGATACCACCTCGCAAGTATACAACATTTGACAATCGGGTCGATCAACGCAAAGCATTCGCCTCCCAACAACGTCGTCATATGCCCACTAACACATGCAATTAAGCAGTAAGGATACACTCCTCGTTCCGACATTCCAGCCTTACGAACGTAGAGGTAGCCATCGGAATGAGAGTACAAAGCACATAACAAATAGTGCTCAAATCGTAACATGTGTAAAACCGACTCAAAGTGGGACATATAAAAACCGTCACAAAACATGCGATACAAGCGAATGGAATATCATATATTCAAAACATTAATATTTAAAGCCATTACGTAAATTTATACGATAAACAAACCATCGGAAATATTATAAATGAAAACGTATGTAAGACTTTCAAAAGAATAGGCAGCGGGTGCCAGCCGGTCAAGGGGACCGGCTGCTGGCTACTCGGCTGGCACCAATGTAACATTTGAAAACAATTGAATGAGGAGCGTGTCCCAGCCGGTCAAAGGGACCCGCTGCCGGCTACCTGACTGGGACCAAAGTCATGAGAGAAAATAAAGGAAAACACAGGGGGTGTCCCAGCCGGTCGGCTGACCGGATGCCGGTCGGCCGACTGAGACATATTTCATGCCCCAAATTTCACGTAACACCAATAAAATACAGCCAACTCCCCAGCCGGTCAGCTGACCGGCTGCCGGTCGGCCGGCTGGGGCATAATATGCACGAAAATCCTCAACTTCACTAAGAATCATCCATAATCATCAACACATATCAACTATCAACAATTCTCATCAACAAATACAAGTTCTATGAATACTAATCCTATCCCAAATACGATTACTAACATAGTAAGCACATTAAAACACGTAATGATATCGAGTAACCCTTCACCGTTACCTTTTCGCGTCTTCAATCCTCGTCGAGGTCCTCTTCTATTAAATAGTAGTCCTTGTCGAGGTCTTGGAGGTCACTACCTACAATTAGATAATAAAAGATGAATATAATTCACTTTTGAGAAAGACGGATAAATTGAAAAGCGAGAAAGACGATAATTTTATTACCAATAAAGATAGAGGACGATGAGAGGGAAAGATTAAGACGAACTTTAGCGGATTTGAACAAGTAATAAGAGAGTAGACGCGATAAGGAACTTGATCAAATATGGAGCTTAAGCTTTGGGTGGTGAATGAGAGGGAGTTAGGGTTTAAGGGAGTATATGAAGGAGTAAGTGGAATAATTCATGAGAAATGCCCATAACGTCTTAAGACGTAACTTACTCGAAATCTCGCGTAAATTCCAAAAACGAACTCGGAAATTCTAAACTAGACACGGGAAATTTAATTCTAAACTAAAACTAAATTTCGCTGAAAAGTATCCGTATAATATTTTTACTATAAAAATAGGGTACATTTGCGGGTGTTACAGGAATTAATCAAAATGAATTGGTTTATTGGGCGAATATTCCTACCGTGGGCTTTCTTTGATGCTTGTCTTCACTTTTATTTTACATTTTTCCTGTTTTATAGTCTATGATTTAGAATTTCTAAATGAATCCCCCAAAATATGAACTTCTATTATACCTATTATGCTGTAAGTACTTGTACAATTGTGTAAGCTAGTGAACTTTAACACATACCTCTCCGTGAGATCGATATCTTACTACCCTATATTACTTGAATTTGAATATTTTAATTGGATAGTAATGGTTTTATAAATATTAATTTGTGTACTGATCATAACAACACGTACCAAATGAGTACTACCCTCTCCACCTACTCCAACTAACGGAGCTACCTCACTCGGAATCGTGGTGATCTTCCGACTTCTTGCTGATGTGGCGACATCTCGGTTATGAACTCAACTAAAAAGCCCCTTTCCTTGACCCGCCATCTAATCACAAAAAAATATACGATCATTAGTTAAACAAAAAAAAATCGAGTAAATTAAACAAAAAAAAATTATGGAAATTACATATATTAACTATTTTTAACTATATTTCGTTAAAAGTTTAAAAAATATTTAATTACGATAATTATTTAAAAGATATTAATTTAAGTGAATTAAACAAAAACAATTATGGAAATTACATATATTAACTATTTTGATGATATTTAATTTAAAGTTATAAAAAATATTTAAGGAATTATCCACTTTCCGGCTCATAACGACTTCAAACGAGCGGGGGTTCTCTATATAACTATTAGTTATGTAACTTACGGTAAAATATTAATATTTAATTAATATTTATCGAAGACGGAAAGTTTATTTATTTTAAACAATAAAGACGAATTTGGCTTACGGAAAGACGGAAAGTTTTATTTTTTATTTTTTGAAACACCCCAGACACGTCGGATTCACGGCCAGACGAAGGTCTAGACGTGAATCGATCACGTCCAAATCTAGGTCCAAATGTGATGGGCTCACGCTAGACCTTGGTCATGTGAATCGATCACATCTAGACCTAGATCCAGACGTGATGTGCTCACATCATCCAGACCTAGGTCCATACGTAATCGTATCACGTCTGGACCTACGTTTGGCCGTGAATCAGTCACGTCTAGGCTATTTCGTGCTTTTTTTGTCTTTTAAAAAAACCGTCATAGATTGGCTTGAGCGCGGGGATCGATTTAATTCGTTCTAACAATAACAATTATATTCTAATCATAAAATCTCAAGGCCCCAATGGATCTAATCTATTAACGAATTACAAAATAAACCAATAGAGTAATTTAGATCACTTAAATTGTCGATTCCTTGAACTTGGTGGCGGAATTGTCGGAATTGAAGTGGTGGTGTCGGAAGTGAAACGGTTGTGACGGAAATTCAAATGTTCGAACATCGGTGTTTTACGTTTTTTGTGAGCTATATTGTTTTTTTGGAGTTCAAATAAAAAAAAACTTGTTAGATGAAGTATATAAAGGGAAAGTTATAAGGTTGGCATTGTAGGAAGTTCATTAATTTTTGTCGACGTTATTTAGTCATTTGTCGACGTCGAATATCAGGTTGGCTAAATATTGAGTTAATTAGAGAAGGGAGCCCAATAATAAAAGGGCTAGACTACTACACTTTTGTTTAATATCACTGAAATACAAGTTAATTATATGGTAGTGGATTTATAATAATAGTAGTGGAATTGTAATAATAGTAGTGGATTTATCATTATCCTAACAAAAATAGGTGATCTAAAATATGCTAATAAAAAAAAGATATAAGATAACATCATTAATTGTCATTGTATTATTATTTTTTCTTCAAATCAAACTACATTGATAAGATCAAGCATTATAAATTAATCAATTGTCAATTTACAATAATCTATAAATAATATACTAACATGTAAAACTCTATAAAGACCATGCATGCTACACAAGGTCTATACTAGTTAATTGAATTACAAAATTACGATTTTAAATGATTTTGTTTTGGAGTAAGTACTATCGACAATCTAATCAACAAATAGATCCTAAACTCAAAAGTTTTACTTTAAATTAGAGCAAACCATAGTGAAAAATAAATTTCAAATTCGTTCTAAGATATTGTAGGATGAGTCGAAACTCTATTATCAAATAACCTATTTATCAATCAACCTATTACACACGATTAAGTTTAATTAACAATAACATTAATGAACAAGGAACAATATAAGTGACGACCAATTATACACACAATTATTAGTTAAAATTACAAGTTTATTCTCACTTTACCCTAAATACGATGTATCACATCGAGTATAAAGGCCAAAGATTGTTGGAACAGTTACGGAATTCAAGCACTAGAATAACAATATATTGTTAATAGTAAAGATTAATTAGCTACTTTAATCTAAATAAGGTTCAACAACGACCATAAAATTGAGAACAAAGTTCGTCTAGAATTTGTATAATTCAGATGCTCAAGCTTAATCCGCACGGATCCGCCATAACTTGATATTATTTGGAAATTTACTGAATCGAATGACTCGGCTCACCCGGACCCGCCCTCGACCTGGACCTGGCCCTAGCCGATTCCGGGTCAACCTCCATTATAGGCCCGGTCCTTCCCGTGTTGCCGTGCTCCAATGTCGACCCGGATTTAGTTAGCCGGTTCCGGGTCGCCCTCCTTCATGCAAGGTTTGGCCCGTGTTGCCCCGCACCCTACATCGGGACGGTTCCGGGGCCGCCAAGTTAAGTCCGGCCCGACGCGAATGTTAGGCTACCCTCTTGATGTAGCTACCCTTCCTCTTTATTCAAAGTCAAACAGTTTTAATACCACAATATATAGTTTCTTCCACGCGAAGGTATCAGTTCAAATCAATTTGATGCTTAAGGTACAAGAAAGTAGCACCCTCGCTCTTTATGGAGGGCATAAGTGACCACAATAGCAAATGTGATCTGTTTCGCGTACTTCACTTGATTTAGTCCTCAAAATTTGAAGTTTTCTTCTCAAATTTGGCAAGTGTTTATATTTAATTTCACCGCTTCTTTTTACGGTAATCTTTGATTTCTCCCTATCATATTTACTGCTCTTCCGACCTTGTTATTTATTTACCTTTCCTTTTAACACAAATATTACGAAAATTGTAGGGGGTCATTTGTAGTTCTACTTAGTGGATGAGAAATGAACAATAATCCCATTGGAAGATCAAATTACTAATAAAAAACAACCTAATATAAAATTGTAAAGTGATGAATGAGACACCATCAAATGAAAATGGTAAACAAATGACCGGAACGAAGGAAGTAGAATTAATATTATTACATTAACTCATCTCTTCTCTCACATATCATTTTCTTATATTAGAACCGCACATTCTATCCTTCCTAAAATATTGTTCTGAAAAATATAGGAAAATCATAGAAAAATGGAGTAAGTTATGTAATTTTCAGTTGTCTTATACAAACAGTACGTAACAGTTTTATCAGTGTACATGCATGTATTTGCTTCATTACTCGTTATGTATGATCGTGCTATGCCGTACCTCCGTCTTATATGTCAAAGCGATAATTTTACCCCTTAATTTTTATACTGATCATCTGTTTATGTACACACTAAGTATTACGAGTATATCTATACTTTCTCCATTCCAATTATTTGTTTGCCTTTAATTAACATACCCGTCACAAAGAATAAAGAAGACAAATAAATATTTGGGACGACGGGAATATGTATGTATAATAATACAAGTTGTACATGAACATACGGAGTATATGCGTACTCAGTAAGTAAATTATCCAGATGGATAACGTACGTAACGAGCTTGAGAGAGCAAGAAAATATGTGTCCACTTAATTAGCAGTACATGCTAATCAATAACTAATACCAGCTGGAATTAGGAAGCTAACAATTGATACACTCATACACACATTATATAATATGATGGCCTTAAAATCCCACATTATAAGCTTAAAAGGTTAAAGAACAAGCAAATAATTGAGCTTATTATTAATATTATTATTATAGATATTTAAAAGCATAAGATATGGGTTTTGAAAAACAATACCTAGACTTAATATTGGTACCAAGTGGGTTAATGATGCTTTTTGTGTATCATCTGTATCTACTTTATAGATACCTAAACTTCCCTGAAACTACAGACATGGGTTTTGAGAATCATAACAAGAGAACTTGGGTTAGAAGAATTATGGAGGTTTAGTTTTTATTTTTTTTCTGTCAGCTCGTCTATTTTATAGTTCACCATTTTTATGCAAATGTCACAAGTTAAAGTTTAATTAGTTAAAGATAGAAGTACGTGTTTGATCAATATGATCTTTCAATGATTTCGTCTATATTAATTAGTTTGATGCATATGCGACACTAAAACATGAATATGATATTTGGACACTTGCGTTTAAACCCTGACTAATTAAACATGTATCCATGTGACCATACATCATACTCTCTCTGTCCTAGTTAATTAATAGTTTACACTAACTGTATTTTTTCCTCACGAAATAAAACAAACTTAACACAAACTTAAATTATTCACTGGGACACAGGCGAGAGGGGGTAGAATACAAGAGTTACAACTTATTAAAATTCATTCTAAGCATTACAAATTTACAATGTATTTAAATTTTCAGGTTGATGCATCTCATTTGGAAATACCCTTATCAGCAATATCATCAAATACAACAGCGGCAACATTTCTAGCAACAGTTTCATTAACATTGAGCTCATTGATCGGAGCATGGATCACGAACAACAACATTTTCCAAAGCGATTTCATCTATGGAGATGTAAGGCCGTCGACCCTAATGTTGAAGTACATAAGTCTTCTCATATGTTTCCTCTTGGCCTTCTCTTGTTTTGTGCAATCAACAAGGTGTTTCATCCGCGCTAACTATCTCCTAAGCATGCCTTTTAAAGACATGCCTGTTTATTATGTGGAAGTTGGTGTTATTAAGGGTGGTGAATTTTGGCAACTTGGCCTTAGGGCACTTTACTTTGCCCTTGGTATGTTACTTTGGTTCTTTGGTCCTATTCCTATGTTCGTTTCTTCGGTGTTCATGGTTGCGGTCCTTTATTATCTCGACTCTAATTCGACTCCATTGCATCAATATCAAGCTCTGTCCAAGAAGAGGTGTGATACAAACGTGACTAATGTGGGTGTCCAATGTTATGTATAGGTAGACCTGTACATCGGGCCGGGCTGAGCCGGGCCGGGCCGGGCTGACCTCGGGCCGGGCTGGGGGAGGGGGGCCCGAGCCCACAATTCGGGCTGTGACCGGGCTGGGTTCCCCGGGCCGGGCTGGTCAGATTGAGGCCCTGAACCGGCCCGGATATTGGTGTGTGAGGCGGGCCGGGCCGGGCCGGACGGGTCATTCAAATTTTTTTTTTTTTAGATATATAAATTAAGTGATTGTAATATAAATTAAATGATTGTAATATTTAAAGACGTATTCGGTTTAGCCGTTTAATAGTTATTTTTCCCAAATATTTATTTAGTGATTAATAAAAGGGAAAAAAAGAAAAAATAAAAGAAGGGCTTGATCGAAATTAATGTAACTCTTTTAAAACGATATCAAATATTTTGTTTAATTGATATCGTTTTTCAAATTACGTTAATTAGGATGCCTACGTATCTCGAAAGAATCAAAGCCCACGTAGTTCTCCACTTACCTTACTTACCTTACTTACCTTTACGATGTCGGTTGGATGGGTGGTGAATGGTGATCAATCTTCATCGTCTTCTTCGGGCGTTTCGGCAATTGATGAACCACCGGTTGTTGATAATAAATCATCCGTTGTACTATCTTCTTCTTCGTCTTTCATTCCTTGCATTCTTTTTTGTGCTTGATCCCAATCTTTTTTGCACACACACATTTTGACGGTTCTTGAATCCCAACTTGATCTTTTCTCATCAAGAACTCTTCTACCTGCACTAAAAGCCGACTCGGACGCAACGGTGGAAGCGGGTACAACTAGTACATCTCTAGCACCTTTGGATAATATGGGAAATTGTGCGGAGTGATTTCTCCACCATGTTAGAATATCGGGTTGTTGCCCAATAACATTACTATGATCAAAGTTTAAATACTCGGTAATAGTATGAGCGGTAGAGGATGATGTAGAACTAGAAGAAGAAGAAGAGCTCGATTTTCTAAAGATTTTGTTAGCTAAACGGTGATCCAATATGGTGTTGGTTGGCATTTTAGACTTCTTATAAGTAGGTTCACATTGACCACTAAGTTCATTTTCATATAATGCATATAATTGATGAACAATACCAATAGCATAATCAACATCAAGTTGGGTATTATATTCAAAACCTAAAGCACCATAATAAAAATCTAAAACATCTTTTAAATCTTTTGCTTTAACACATGGATCAAATAGCATACCAACACAATAAATAGTGGGAATTTGGTAAAATAATCTAGCCATTTTGACTTCATTTTAGCAACAACCGGTTTCAAGCAAATAATGTTATCACAATTATTCAATTCATCAACAATAGAACAACATGACATAATAACACAATGGACATTAGGATCATAAACGTGTGAAAAAACATTTGTTGCATCTTTATAAGCTCTTAGTAAATCACACACATGTTCGGCAAGATTCCACATAGATTCATCAATTAAGACTTCATCATCTTTAGAACCCACATGTTCATTATACAAAGTAGTGATAACATTCTTATAAGCAATAGCATCTCTTAGCATTTTATAAGTCGAATTCCATCTTGTAGGTGTATCTAATGACCATTTCTTAGGCCTTAAGCCCAACTTACCACAAAAATTAATATATTCATGTCTAAAATTCATTCCATTTCTAATCCATTTAATTACTTGTCTAATTGGGTTTAATAAGGGATATAACATAGAAATACCTTCTTGGGCGGACAAGTTAACAATGTGAGAACAACATCTAATATGGATTAGTTCTCCTTTTAATATCAAGTTCATATTTAGTTTAACATATTCAATGCATTTTGTGTTGGCGGAAGCATTATCAAAAGAAATAGACATGATTTTGTTGTTTAAATTAAACTCATTAATTGTGTTGTTAATACGAGTGTAAATATTGTAACCGGTGTGACGTTCTTCCATTAAATCAAAAGCAATAATACGTTTCTCTAATCTAAAATCATCACCAATCCAATGCACGGTAATACATAAATAAGGTTCACCTTGTTTAGATGTCAAACAATCACTAGTTAAACAAACACGATTTTTATATGTTGAAAAAAAAGCAATCAATTCATTTCTAGTTTTTTCATATTGTTTTTGAGTACGGCGTTTTAATGTTTGTTTCGAAACTTTATAATAAAGCGGTTGTAAAGACAATTTAACAAATTCCTCCAACTCTTCACTATCACCATAAGTGAAAGGTTGCTCGGTCATGCAAACATATTTAGCCATGTTATCAATCATATCTTGTCGGTTATAAAAAAACGGTTTACCTCCACCGGGAGCCGACGTTGCATAGCCACTCATTGTTGGTTGATTATTCTTTCCTCCCCCGGATTTGTAATTTTTAGCATCTAGCCCATGCTTACTTTCCAAGTGGCGGGCCAAAGTACCCGTTCCCGTTCCCTTCTTCCATCTATAAGGGATGACCGGCTTCCCCTCTTGAGCACAAACTTTACAAGTACATAAAAAGTTTTTCGGACATTGTCTTGGCTCACCATCTTGAGGTACTTTGTTGTAAAACAACCAAACCCATGAAATATCGCCTTTCCTACCACCGGTATTTTTGGTAGTCGAACCGGAAGCAACAAAGGTTTGAGATTCTTGGGTATGAGGTACTTGAGTCGGTAAACATAATAAAAAAAAAACTAATTAGTAACATACTAACATAATAATAAAAACTAATTAGTAACATAATAATATAAAGTAGTACAAATTAGAATATCAATTAATAAATATTTAGAATTTTAGAATATGAATCAATTAATTTGATTATATTTTTAATTAATAATATAATCAAATTAATTATAATTTAGTGTATGTAGAAATGAAATTATAAAATTAAAAACATTAAGAAGTAAAAGAATATCAAAGTATTTACCCTCAAACATTCTTTCCATTTCCTCTTGATCAATTTCTAGTGGAATATCAATGTTTGTATTTTGAGACATTATGAGTTATGATAGAGTTAGAGATATTATGAGAAATTACAGAGAGAATTGAGACTAATTTATAATTTATAACTTGAATAGTTGATGATAATAAATTAATAATTATAACTTGAGTATTTTTGAATAATTATAACTTATGTATTTTAGAATAATTAGAAGATTAAGAAGATAGATAAGATTGTGTGAGAAATTAGGTTAAATGAAGTGGGTATTTATAGAAAAAAATTGGGGGGGAAAACATATTGATTTTTGAATTCAAAAAAAATATAAAAAAAAAAAAAAAAAAAAAAAAAAAGCATTAAAGACCAACGGCCGGCCCACTTTGAACCGGGCCGGTCTGGGCGGGCCGGGCTAAAGCAGGTCACGGGTCAGGGGCCGGGCTGGGAACCGGGCCGGTTTATCCCTTCACCAAACCGGGCCCGGCCCGGGTGGAGAAGCGGGTTGGGCGGGTTGGGGGCACGGGTTGGCGGGCCTTCTTTTTTTTGGACCGGTGACGCGGGCCGGGCTGAACCGGGCCGGGCTAGCCCGCCATGTTGGCCAGCTCTATGTATAGGTTTATACTTAGGAACTTAGCTTGTTGTTTGAATAAAGAGGGCATGATTGAGTGAATTTGTACGTATCTTATTATGCATCATGATCCTTGTATAGAGGAGATGTCGAGAGGAAAGAATCAACAAATCAAATAGCAAGAATTATTATCACCAATTATTTTGTACTTATGTTATATATTTTGTCCTCAAGTAGTCATGTTTAGTATGTACTCCCTTCATTCTATTTGTTATTTAATCTTAACTAATATAAGTTCATTTTTCTTTTCCACCATGTAGGGATTCTTGAAATATTTTATTTCCTCTTAATGATTTTAGAGATGGTTTTATGGATGATGGGTTTGAGACGTACAATTGAGACAAACCAAACCAAACTCAGAATCCAGAACTCAAATCGAGAACTAAAATAATTATTTAGGTGACGTTTGGTTCACACAAGAGAAAGGGAAAGAAAATTGAAAAGAGAAACATAGGGAAATGAATTATATCACCCCTAATATAAAGTTATGTTTATTTGGTTCTATATTATAAAGGAAAGGGTATCACATTATTTATTGTCCATCAAACCAATAGCCACCCCGTCCACCACCTACACCGACCAGCATTAACACAAACTACCATCTTCCACACCAACGACAGCACCACTCGTGACGCCGGCATCCCACCTCGCCGGAATCATCTTCGCGTACCACCCTAAGACCGTCGCCCAGCCACTAACCCCCAACATAAACAACATACCTTCACAAGTGAACAACCACCACGCACCACCTCCGAAACTTCCTCCACCATCCACAAAATCACCAGATCTGGTGTTTATTGTAATGGGGGAGGAGGTTTCGAGGGAGATGGTGGTGGTTTGGAATGAATTGAGGATTGTTAGTTAGGGGGGTGTTAGATAGTGGTCATAACTACCAAAGAAAGGGAGTCGTTGGCGATGGAGTGTGTGTGGACGCTGCGGATGGCAACTGTGGTGGTGCCAGGGTTAGTTGAGATTGTTGTTGCCGAAGGTGGTTGTTGGCGGTGGGCGAGAGTGGCCGTTGTGGTGTTGTTTGTTGTTAGGAAGGGAATGCAAACTGATACCCTTGAGGGGTGGGGCGAATCACTTTCGAGAGATAATGGGTACTTCCATTCCTGAGAGTGGGGTAAGGGTAAGGAAAATTAGACCAAACAAATAACAACAAAGGGACTTAAATTTTTTTATTCATTTTCCCTTTTCTATAAACCCCAAACCAAACAGCCCCTTAATACCAATGGAAATTTGTGAAGAAATCAAATAGTCCCACATGTGAGTTGTGACAACCCTCGCGAATGCGGAATAATAAAACATTCAAGCATGGGAAATAATGTGCGGAAATACGGTATTTTAAAAACCTTTAAACATGCAAGATATATATAACACGAGGTGTGTCAAAATGTTACAAACTAAATGCGGAAATACAACAAAGAGACGGGGTCTCTTAAAATGTTAACAAAGAACAAGTGTTTAGCAAACTAGCTAAAATCGTCTAGAGGTTAATCTTCCAGGGACTACGCCCGCTAGCTCA
>JAIUZE010067979.1:0-14078 GCA_022085475.1 Heliosperma pusillum | reverse complement strand
GTGTACAATAGCACGGACAAGCCAATGGAAGCTCACGGAATAAGACATTTTCCGGAACCGTCTACGATAAGACGTTTCGTATACTCATGACCTAGACAATCAAGTTCACGGGATAAGACGTTTCCCGGAATCATGTACGATAAGACGTTTCGTACACACAAGACTCTAATCCTCTCGGTAGGACGACGATAATAATACGGTCCTAGTCTAAACCTGGCCAGACTCTCGGAATAAGACGTGTTCCGATTCGACCTGTGGTAAGACGTTCCACATCCAAGACTCGGTCAATCATAGACGCCGAGTACCCCAAATTCGGTCAACCTTCACGAAAGAGGCGGAAAGAGATCTATAGTCAAAAGTCAAGCTAGTACGCTACATGCAATGACACCACCTCGCAAGGATACAACATTTGACGGCCGGGTCGATCAACGCATTGCGTTCGCCTCCTAACAACGTCGTCATATCCCCACTAAACATGCATACAAGCATCAAGGATACACCCCATCGCTCCGACATTCCAGTCTAACGAGTATAAGGTGTAGCCAAGAAATGAGAGTTCAAAGCACACAATCATTAGTGCTCAATTCATAACATATGTAAAACCGACTCAAAAGAGGGATATATCGAAAACCGTCATGAAACATGTGATACAAGCGGATAGAATATCATATATCCAAAACATGAATATTATAAGTCATTACGTAAAATTATACGATAAACGAATCATGCGAACTATTATAAATTACGAGATTTAGAAATTTCAAGAAGAAAACACAGCCGTGTTCCAGGCCGGGGTGGAGGGAGGCGGCCGGTACCCCGGCTCGGAGCACAACAACACACAAAAACCGAGTTTGGAAACTAACTAAAATAAGGGTCCACTTCAAACGGTCATAACTAGAGTTCTAGATATGGGAATGCAGAAATATGATAGCTTATCCTCTTACGGTTCCAACGAGTGGTCACAAGCCCAAAACAAGCAAGTAACGAAGGAGATATGATCATTCTACAAAAAAAGGGTCGGTGCAGTGAATTCTCAGCCGGGCACTGAACCGGCAGCCGGCCCTTCGGCCAGGACTACTTCCTACCCGAGAACAACATACACAAGTTCCATCATTTTCAATTCTCCTAATTCACTTCTAATAATTATCAACAATCAATATTCATCATCAACAATCATAAAATAACAACAATCATAAATCATAACATGATCCCTAAGCTTCTAATCGTATTCTAAATACGATTTCTAATCATATAAAGCATGCAAAACACGTAAATGATACCGAGTAACCCTTCATCGTTACCTTTACGCGTCTTTAAACGATTACTAAGCCTTCCTAGTAGTCTCCACCTACAATTATGTAATAAAAGATGAATATCATTCACCTTGAGAAAGACGGATAATTTAAAAAGCAAGAAAGACGGTAATTTTATTACCAATACGGATAGAGGAAGCTAAGAGAGGAAGAATAAGACGAACTTACGCGAATTCCGACAAGAAACGAATGCGGTATGATGATTATAAGATCGGATCAAAGAGGGGTTTAGGTTTTGGTGGTTTGATGAGGAAGAATGAATGATTTTGGTGTTTGTGTTAATGAAATAGGTTAAGGAGTATGAGGGAGTATAAGTAAAGGGTGAGTCGGAAAAGTCAACGAAAGTCAAAGTCGACTTAAGAGTCAAGAAAAGTAAAAGACGACTCAAAAGTCAAGAAAAGTCAAAGACGACTCAAAAGTCAAGAAAAGTCGAAGACGACTCAAAAGTCAAGAAAAGTCAAAGACGACTCAAAAGTCAAGAAAAGTCAAACTCGTCTTAAGACGGGATTTTCATGGAATCTCGCGGAAATTCCAAATACGAACTCGGAAATTCTAAATTCGACTCGAAACTTTAAATTCTAAATTAAAACTTAAATTTGCTGAAAAGATTTCGTAAAATATTTCTACTAGAAAAATAGGGTACATTTCCGGGTGTTACATCACTTCATGAACTCTCAACTGTCTCAAAGCATAAGACACTAATTTTCTACTTTGCATAAGTACACAACCCAATCCCATCTTGGAAGCATCACAATAGACATCAAAGTCTACGCCATCTTTAGGTAAAGTCAACACCGGAGCGGTAGTCAACCTTTTCTTTAACTCTTGAAAAGCGGCTTCACAAGCTTCATTCCATACGAACTTGGTTTCCTTCTTCAACAATTGAGTCATCGGTCTAGCAAGCTTTGAGAAATCTTTGACAAATCTTCGCTAATAACCAGCTAAACCAAGAAAACTTCGAACTTCTCTAACATCGGTCGGACTCTTCCAATCCACCACAGCTTCAATCTTAGAAGGATCCACCATTACACCTTCTTTAGAAATTACATGCCCAAGAAAGGACACCTTAGGTAACCAAAATTCACACTTGGAGAATTTAGCAAACCACTTTTGTCGACGAATGACACTCAAAATAGTCCTTAGATGAATAGCATGCTCTTCTTCGGACTTGGAGAAAATAAGGATGTCGTCAATGAACACCACCACACACTTGTCAAGGTACTCACTAAATGTGTGGTTCATTTGATCCATGAAAATAGCGGGAGCATTAGTCAATCCAAAAGGCATCACCTTGAACTCATAATGACAAATATCTTGTATTAAAAGCGGTCTTCGGTATATCAACATCACGAACGGGAATTTGGTGATAACCGGATCTCAAATCAATCTTGGAAAAAGTAGAAGCACCCTTTAGTTGATCGAACAAATCTTCAATTCTCGGCAAAGGATACCTATTCTTGATTGTAATTCGGTTCAACTCACGGTAATCAATACAAAGCCTCATAGAACCATCTTTCTTCTTCACAAAGACAACGGGAGCACCCCAAGGTGAGGCACTTGGAATAAAACCCTTCTCAATCATATCATCAAGTTGCTTTCTTAACTCTTTCAACTCGGTTGGAGCCATACGGTAAGGAGCTTTGGCTATAGGTCCGGAACCAGGTACAAGGTCAATAGAGAACTCAACATCACGCTCGTAAGGAATCCCGGGCAAGTCATCGGGGAAAACATCAACAAATTCACGAACAATAGCACATCTTCAATATTTGGCAAAGAGGTAGTTGAAGAAGTCACAATACACAAGTATGCTTGGTGACCCTTTGCAATGAAACTATTCAGAAAGTCAAGCTAAACAATGACAAATTGAACTAAGGTTAGACACTTTGAAATTGCTCTTTTTTTGTTTGGGCTGGATGCTGAAAGAAAGAGATAGAACCTTAACCAAAGCACAAAGCCAATGGTTGAGGGTTGAACCTTGATCCCAGCACACAGCTAAGGGTCTAAGCTCACTTCCAAGCACAAAGCAAAGGAAGTTGTCTCAAGCACACAGCCAAGAGATATTAACAGAAACAAGGTTTCAGTTTTTGTGTTTACTTCAAATCTGCCTTTCATTCATTAGGAATAAGCCTTATATAGGCAATGAGATTACATCTTACTCATTAAATACATCCTAGGGCCACAATTGGCTTGCAAAAGAAACAGAAATAACAGCTACATTGTTCAGAACTAAAGCAATAAAGTAGAAAAGCAGTTCTAATGAGACAATTTGACTTAATTGGGTTGTTTAGGTTGAAACTGGTGGAGGAGTGGACTTTCAAGCTTGATTCTTGAGCTTAACTGAAGTGGGATGAATGCCAAAGGTCCTGCTAAAAGGCCCTCGAGCTTGTTTGATCAAAATAGGAAAGTTTGATAGTGACATTTTAACTACTGCAAAAGGACTGAATTCTGGACAGTTAGGGTTTGTCCCTAAGCTAACTTTTTGTGTATGCATTTCCTGGAGAATAAATCCTGGACAAAGTTGTAGAGGACCCTCCCTAGGACTAATATTGATGGTTGGTTAGGCTTGTTTGAATGTGTGAGACCCCCATGGACCCTACTTAGAAAGACTGTGACTGACTGTTTGTGGCTGAAGGTTGTTATTGTTGTGTTGGGTTTGTTTTGTTGTTGGCTGTGTGTTGTTGTGGCTTAGTCTTGGAAAGTGGATGGCTAGGCTTTGTTCTGGCTGGTGTGGTATTGTCTTTGCTGGCCTGAAATGGTGGTTACTTGGACTGAATAAGACATTGTCATAACTAGTCATGGTGTTGTCTGAATGGTTGTTGTTGCCTTGAATGATGTTGTTGTCTTGATGTTGTTGATGTTGAGTCTTGTCTTGAGCTTGTACTCCCGTTGCAACGTCCCTTTCTTGAAAAGGATTTGCCCTCAAATCTTCATCACCTTCATCATCTGATTCACCATGGTAGGGGCTCAGGTCTCCAACATTGAAAGTACCATGGACACCATAGCTTCCTGGTAGATCCACTTTGTAAGCATTTGTGCCTATCTTCTCCAGTATCTCAAATGGTCCATCAGCTCTTGGCATGAGCTTGTTTCTCCTCTTGTCTGGAAATCTCTCTTTCCTTAAATGCAACCATACAAGATCCCTGCCTTGAACTCCCTTGCTTTCTTAGGCCCTTTGGACCTAGCCTTCTACACCTCATTGGACCTTTCAATCTGCTTCTTGACTTGCTCATGAATCTGTATCATTTGCTCAACTCTTTTCTTTGCATCATAGCTTGCTTTGCTTCCTTTGACTGGTGCTAGGTCTGTAGGCATGAGAGGATTAGTTCCAGAAACTGTTTCAAAAGGACTTTTACCTGTGCTGCTGGAAGGTGCTTTGTTGAAGGCAAACTTAGCTTGTGCTAGCCTGATGTCCCAATCTTTTAATGACTTAGAAACAATGCTCCTTAAGATCTTTCCTAGTGTCCTATTAGTGACTTCTGTCTGCCCATCAGTTTGGGGATGGTGAGAAGTACTAAACAATAGCCTGGTCTTCAATAGCTTCCACAAGGTTCTCCAGAATTGACTCATGAATTTTGTGTCTCTATCTGAGACAATGCTTCTAGGTACCCCATATAACTTGACAACCTCCCTAAATTATAGTTCAGCTACCCCCAAAGCATCCTCAGTCTTCTTACAAGCAATGAAATGTGCCATTTTGCTGAACCTATCTACTACCACCATGACTGAATCCTTTCCCCTTTGAGTTCTTGGTAAGGCTACAATGAAGTTCATGTTGAGGTCTTCCCATGGTTTGTTTGGTACTGGAAGTGGTGTGTAAGGGCCAGCCTGAAAGTGTGCTTTGGCTAGTTGACAAGACCTACATCTCTTGAGGGCATCTTGAACATCACTGAGCATCTTAGGCCAATAGAACTGATCTTGCAATATGTCATAGGTCTTCTGCACCTCAAAGTGACCAGCAAGGCCATTGGAGTGAACCTCTTTGACCAGTAGTCCCCTATAAGGTCCCTTAGGCACACATAGTTTGTTTCCATAGAACAAGTAGCCTTCCTGAGCTGTGTACTTGCTCCCTTTCTTGACTTGCCCTTCCTAATACACCTCCCATTCATGCTTGAAGTCTGGGTCTTCCTGATAGAGCTCTTTCATGAATTCAAACCCCAACACCCTTTGTTCCATGAAGCTCAACATCACAGATCTTCTAGACAATGCATCAGCTACAACATTGTTCTTACCCTCTATGTACTTGCTGGAGAATGAGAAGGATTGCAAGAACTCTGCCCATTTGGCATGCCTGGAGTTGAGTTTATGCTGTCCATTGATATATTTGAGAGCCTCATGATCAGAATGAAGCACAAATGGCTTAGCTTCAAGTAGTGTCCCCAATGGTTCAATGCTCTCACAATGGCATAGAACTCCTTGTCATATGTGGAGTAATTAAGCTTGGCCCCATTTAACTTCTCACTGAAGTATGCAACAGGTTTCTTCTCTTGAGAAAGCACAACTCCTATGCCAAGGCCACTGGCATCACACTCTACCTCAAAGAGTTTGTTAAAATCTGGTAGAACCAATATTGGAGATTTACACAATAGCTCCTTGATCAGGTTGAAGGACCTTTCAGCCTTCTCATTCCACTTGAACTCTCCCTTCTTCATGCACTCAGTAATAGGGGCCATGATTGAACTAAACCCTTGTATGAACCTCCTATATAAAGAGGCTAACCCATGAAAACTTCTAACATCAGTAACAGTTTGAGGAAGGGGCCATTCCTTGATTGCTTGCACTTTCTCAGGATCAACTGCCACTCCTTTCTTAGAGATGATGAACCCAAGGAAGTAAACCTCAGGCTGCATGAAGGTGCACTTTTCTAGTTTGCCATACAACTTGTTCTCTCTTAGGACCTCAAACAACAACTTCAGATGCTGCAAATGTTCTCCCCTAGTCGAACTGTAAATAAGAATGTCATCAAAGTAAACCACCACACACTTGCCTAAGTAGGGCCTTAGGACCTCTGTCATCAACCTCATGAAGGTACTAGGGGCATTAGACAACCCAAAATGCATCACCAACCATTCATAGAGCCCATGTTTAGTCTTGACAGCTGTCTTCCATTCATCCCCTGCTCTTATCCTCACTTGGTGGTAGCCCTGCCTTAGATCAATCTTAGTGAATACTTGAGCCCCACTTAACTCATCCAGAATATCATTAAGTCTAGGTATGGGGAACCTATACTTGATGGTAATGTTGTTGATGGCCCTACTGTCAATGCACATACGCCAAGTCCCATCCTTCTTTGCCACAAGCAAGGCTGGTACAGCACAAGGGCTGAGGGATTCCCTGACATAGCCCTTGTTGAGCAGCTCACCTACTTGAAGCTGGAGCTCTTGTGTAGCCTTAGGATCACTCCTGTAAGCTGGCTTGTTGGGTAAGATAGCTCCAGGCACTAGGTCAATGTGGTGTTCTATTCCCCTAAGTGGGGGCAGTCCACTAGGGAGCTCAGTAGGATAGACATCACCATAACTTTCTAGGATAGACTTGACCTCTTCAGGGATATCAACCATGCTCATCCCAGTCTCCTTGGCAAGTAATATGTACACAGGTTGTAACTCACTTAGCTCTTGTACTATTTCTGACTCACTTATCAACATGACTTCCTTGGAAGCCTCACTCATGGGGTTTGGGTTGATCTTTAAAGCAGGTGGTAAAGGTGCCAGGGTGATTTTCTTCTTCCCATACTTAAAAGTGTAGGTGTTGTCCCTCCCATGGTGAATGGCATCCCTATCAAACTCCCATGGCCTCCCTAGCAAGAGGTGACATGCATCTATAGGTAGAACATCACAAAGACTTTCATCCACATACACTTTACCAATTGAGAAAGGTACAACACATTGTTTATCCACCTTGATCTCAGCCCTTTGTTTAACCATCTGAGTTTGTAAGGTAGGGGGTGGTCCTTGGTGGGTAGAGCTAGTTTGTCTATCAGTGTTTTGGAGGCCACATTAGTGCAGCTTCCACCATCAATAATGAGGTTACACACTCTACCCTTGATAGTACATCTGGTTCTAAAGATCTGGTGTCTTTGATCCTCTTCCAAAGGTTGGGGTTGAGTATGCATTACCCTCCATGTTACCAAACTTAACCCAGCATTAGGCTCTATCAACTCCTCACTATCCTCTACCTCAGGCTCTTCCATCTCATCATCATAGACCAACACTTTATCATCTCCCCAATGAATTACTTCTAGGGTGCTCAGAGCTCTTTTAGATGGACATTCTCTAGCAAAATGTCCATATTCTTGACATTGAAAACACTTTTTGAGAGGGGTAGTCTTCCTTTGGCCTGCCTCAACAGTCTTGCCTTTATCAGGGTTGAAAGGGGTCTTAATAGGAACCACAGGTTCTCCTATCTTGACTCCTACAAAAGGTTTGTAAGTAGGGGTTCTAGCAGGTGTCTTAGAGGCACTGGCTTTTCCTTTCCCCAATTTTTCTACTCTTAAGGACAAGTTGACAGCTTCCTCAAAGGAGTATATATTTTGTAGCCTGACTTTACTAGCTATCCTCTCATCCAAGCCTTCTAAGAACCTTGCTATCTTTTGCCCAGACTTCTCAACAACCTCACATTGCAGTGTGAGTTGTTCAAAGTCCCTTAGATAAGACTCTACAGGTCTTTGGTCTTGCTTTAGGTGAGTAAGCTTAATGAACATGTCCTGAGTGTAGTCCCTAGAGACAAACTTAGCCCTCATTTTCTTTTTCATTTTGAGCCATGACTTTACAGGTTCCTTCCCTACCCTAACCCTCAAGGTTTTCATGTTTTCATACCAAAATGAGGCATAACCCTAGCTATTTGGCTTGCCACCCAAGCGTAGCCTCCTTGGTGGTTATCTTCTCTACGAGGGGGAACTTGGTTGGCTTGAGCTAAAGCCGCATCTTGTTGATTCTTCAACACTTGCGTAAGAGTTTCTAGCATAACGTTCTCTACAACTCGTGGTCTAACCATCTTCATAAGAAATAGAAACAAAAATAAGTTAATCCTAACACTTAGCATAAACAATTAGACTACCAAGTAAAATCCTTAACTTCTACCCATCTCTCATTTATTATTTCAAGGTCAAGTAGTTTAAGTTTAGGGTTCACGTGTGTGCGTCGGGAGCGATAAAGCTCTGATACCAACTGTGACAACCCTCGCGAATGCGGAAATAAAACATACAAGCATGTGATTTAATTAGTAGAAAATACGATGTTTTTAAAACTTTTTCCATGAAAATAGAAAGACGAGGAGTGTCAAATAAATACAAACCAAAGTAGAATATACTACAAAGAGACGAAGTCTCTCAAAATGTTATCAAATATCAAAGTGATTAGCAAACTAGCTAAATAACGTCTAGAGGTGAATCCTTCAGGCCAACGCCCGCTAGCTCACACCCGAACCCAAAATACCACAAGCAAAAAGTCATCCAATCAAGCAACATGTTCATCCATGAAAAACATGAACGCCACAGTCAGTGGGGAGTAACTCCGGGTTCTCCCAGCCATATCACATTAAACGTACATAAACAAAAATACAAAAGTAGAAGCATGCATATATAAATATACATGTGAAATACGATAAGGATAAATAGGCAATTCAATGTATAAGGATAAGAGCATGTGAAGTACAAATCCATAACCATCATATTATACAAAGACTCGGGGAAGACACTCTTAGGCAACCATATACACTCACTAGGGCTTGCATCTCACCGTTAGCGGCATAAGTTTGATAAGATTGAGACTCGACAACCAAACCATGTCAAGTCATCCAAAGATCACAAATAATCAATTATATAATCATCCATTCAAAGGTACAATACGTTAACGACATCTCTCACGGTAAATGACACGCACTAGCACCGTGTACATGGCAAGTATGATTAAAATCGCATCCACGGGATAAACATTTCCCTAAACGCATACACGATTCTGAAAGTCCTAGACCTATAATTAGACTCCTCTAATTAGTTCATTAAATTACATTAACTTAAGTATTTAGGATCTAGTTATCATGCATGCAAATATAAAAGCATAAATATAAATATAAGAAGAAATTTCCTTACAATGAGAAATTTTTCGGTCAAAATGGGCACAATAAGAAACTCTTTTCTTATTGTTCTTGAGCATGAAATTAGTGGATGATCCTCCAAAAATAACCTCCAAAGTAGAAGGTCTCCTTCTTGTTGCACCCAAGATTAAACCCAAATAATCTTAGCTTATTATTAACTATATAATAAGTAAGATAAATACTACTAATATTATTGTATTACTACACTAGTAATATGGTATGAATATTAGTTTGCATGTGAGTTTTAGAGAGATGTAGGAGGTTTTTTAGAAAGAAGAAGAAAATAAGCATGAAATCAAGTGTTTGAAAATGAACAACAAGTGCCCATTATATGGCACTATGGCCGGCACACTCAAGCCCCAAAAATGGGTGATTTTCTTCTTATTTTATTCACATGCATAATGGTAGTGTATGGGATTGTATATTGATCATGATCATGTGGCATACATGTCATAACATAAGGTGGATTGTGGATTTAGTAGAGAATAAACATGATTGTTTTTCTACTAGCTAAAACCGGTCCACATGTGTCTTATATGGACCATTTTGATTTTTGATATTTGTCCCACAAATACTTATTAATCATATGCTTAATTATCTTGCATAATTAAGTGTTAATTTGATCATATAACAATTATATGACTCAAATTAATAAACAATATGTACTTAACTTTTAAGTGATATTTTACCATTATATCAATATAGAATGGGTCCCACAATGCCCAGTTAATTTATTTTACAACTCCTTGTAAATATAATTAACTAATTACCTCTACCTCAAAATATATGCATAACCTCAACTAATTTAATGAACTAACGATTAATCATTAAATTAAATCTTATTTAATCGTATTAAAATAAGACGTAAAATTTATTCAGTCAGTTATCGTATAATTGACTAATAAACTTAAGTGGAATGAGTTCCTAACTCAATTTCCAATAAATAACTCTCGTAACTAAACGTACATATCAAACATATGTAATGCTCTAATTAAATTGTATCGCATACAAATAATTAGTATTCTATTTGGGTCTCATCCTATAGGTGTGACCTAAAGGGATCAATTGATTACCGCCGTCATACGACAATAACGTCAAACTCTAGTCAGCCAAGCGTTACCGATTTACGTTAATCAACTGACGTGGAGTATCAAAATATACTAATCATGCCACGTATATTCCAAATGAGATTTATTATATAAATGCACTATTGTGGAGGACACTTACTCCAACAATCTCCCACTTGTCCGATACAAGTTGTGCATGTAGCAACACTATTGCGGAGGACTCCTCCTCCTACAATTTCTCCCACTTGTCTCAACAAGTTGTGTGCTATCGATTCTCTTGTCTCTTTTGCGTCTCATCCTCCCACTCAATTGCAAGGTGTCTTACAGGTCGCACTTGCAATTCAAATTATAAATAGAGTGGTTTTCTCGATCTAGGAGAGTAACTGTCTGACCGGAAAATCTACCAGAGATCTCTTCCGAGCGTGGCCACGCATTTCCAGTTACTACTCCTCGAGTGGCCCGAAGATGTTAATACCCAACGTGGGTGGACAATTCCTGTTGACCCGTCTTACACTGTATGATCCAGATCACCATGACCCAGAAGATGTCCATCGGCCTCCTTTCACGGCACGACCTAGGACAAAAACCAAAGTCAATCATAAACTACACCGACTCAGGTAAATGGTCGCCAGTCTAAAGAATCGACTCATAGGAATAAAATAGAAATCCCCGCCACGACCAGGCTTCAACAATTTTGATAAGGGACTCTATTATGGTCACTGCCCGACAGAGTGTCTCAACAGTCTGTCTATGTAAACGACCAGTCATCTCCATGACCCCATGGTGCTGAACCAACCATCGATCGACTTACAATCTAGTCACTTCGAGACGTCACCTCAAATGAGTGACTAGGGACAAAACACTAAGTTCATCCTGTTCACTTGAATTGGGTTCAACCTTTCTTTCAACCAATTCGAATAAACAAAGTATTAAAATTTAGTCAAACTAAATAAAGGAGTTTTTAATGAAACTCTAACAATGAATGCGATTATCAAATATTTGGAAAAATTGATAAGCTATCAATAATTTCATATCTCATAATCTCTAGCAATTCAGGTATATATATTTCAATCCCCATTGAAATGACATGACTATCATGTTCAGCCTGCAAAAGCATAGCTAATGGATTAGCAATACTTGCATCTCTCTCATCGTTCTGATCGCTATTTCTTTTTGTCTACGTAATCTCATATTACATAAAACTTTCTAAGTACATGTCTAGGTTTGAATCTAGACTTAGGACTCTTGCCCTAAAGGTAGCTCCCACTGTTTTACCAGTATCATGGGATAGGATATACAACTATAGGAACTACTTCTACTCCCTCCAATACTGTCGAATCCAAGCTACTTTCATATGCATCATCATATGATGCAATGTACTCTATTTCCGTTGTGAAATCCGCAATGATAAACTGCATGGCACAATTCCAGCGGATACATGACATTTATATTTGAAAATGTCATTCCTACGTGGAACCTTTCCAATAGTCTTTTCTGCTTGGAACTCTTCCAACAGATAAATCTTCTATAAAACACAGCCAACTCGTGATTTCAAATCAGTTTGGAAACTGAAGTCTGTGTAACCCTTACACGCAACTCATTTTAAATTCCAAACACATGGAACATATCTTTTAGTCCTTCGCTAGTACTAAGGATGTTCATTATGGCTATCCAGTGACTTTCACTTGGATTTGATTGCAAATGATTCATCATGTTTGTAACAACCCGAAAAGTACCCAATTTTTCAAGTAAAATTTTTTAAGGATACTTTTCAGCAAGGTTAAGTTTTTAAAATAGAATTTATTGTTTCGAGTCGTATTTTGAAATTCCGAGTTCGTATTTGGATTTCTGAGAGATTTCATGAAAATCCCGTTTTTAGTCATCTTTGACTTTTCTTGACTTTTAAGTCGTCTTTGACTTTTCTTGACTTTTTTTTTTAAAGTCGTCATTGACTTTTCTTGATTTTTAAGTCGTCATAAACTTTTCTTGACTTTTAAGTCATCTTTGACTTTTCTTGATTTTTAAGTCGACTTTGACTTTCGTTGACTTTTTCCCGACTCGCCTTGTAATTTTGAAGACCGAAATTTTATTTAAAAAAATAAAATTTTTAATTTATTTTTATTTAGATTTATTAGAATTTATGATAATTTAATAAAATTATTTTGAATTTATTCGGAATTTATAATAAGGTTTTACGGTTTAAACCCGAACATCATTTAACTATTCCCGACTCATCGTAAATCCCGAAACAAACCCGAAACCCGACTTTGGCATGAGTCACACGCCCATGTCACCTTTTTCCACTCACTTTAGATATTTTGAATTAATATGATTAAACTAATAATAATATCTAAGATATTTATTACTTTATCGATCCGTCAACGAAAAATTTCGCAAACCGTTTACAAAACAGACCCGACAATCACCCAAGCCACACGGCTCTCCTTCCTCTAATAGGGCTAGATATTTTCCTTTCTTTTCATTAATATAACATAATATCTAGATATTTGATTTAATTAACTTAATATCTAATTAATTATCTTATTATAATAATAAAACCCGAGTCAATTCCGTAACAACAATTTCAAAACCCGACTCATTATTTCTCTATAAACACACGGCCCAATCCCCCCATTACTCACTAACAACTTTTCATTTTACAATAAATCAAATTAAGATCTAATTAATCGTTCTTCATCGTTCTTCATTCGTTCTTCGTCGTTCTTCATTCGTTCTTCGTCGTTCTTGAGCAAAATCATCATAAAACCTTCCTTTCTTATTTAAATCCATCCTAACTTATATTTCTAGAATCTCCTCTTCGCTCTCCATCTTCAAGTACGGTTTAATTTCAAATCCGACAAAATCGTTTTCAACATTTAATTATGGAAAATCAAGTTTAAATTCTAATAATGTTTTTCTTGTCATTTTTTTATAGGGGAAGATTTTGAAGACGAGTTTGGAGACTCGTATATTTTGGGTGAAGATTAGTAGACGGGTTTTTCTTTATTTCTTATTTTGGTGCTACTTGATTTTGCTAGCTAAGGTAACAATTCCGATTTACTCGACGAAATAATGTCACATATCTTTTGTTCTTTTGTTTTTGGTTCATCTTTTGTTTTAGTTCATATTATGGTTACTTATGATTTTTAGTAGTAACATGATAAGTGGTTATGATTTTCATGTTGTATGGTATTTTTGATATGTTAGTGTTCTTGACATATTTGGATGATTTATTTATAACCATGATTTTTATATGAATGATGGTTGAATTGGATGTTTAAAAATGGATGTTGTTAATAAAAATCATGTTAGAATTAATTTGGATTGGTGGTTGTTGAAACCGTGTAAGGTGGCCGTGTAAACCAGCCCAAACCAGGCCGGTTCAGGCCGGTTCAGGCCCGGTCCAGGCCGGTCTGGGTTGGTCCGGGGTTGGTCCTTGGGAGTTGTGTCGATACTTGTTTGTTTTGTTGTTGTTTTGACGGGTTTTAAATATGTTAAGCATGCGGGAAATATTAAGAAACGGTTTTTAGTAAAATCGATCAAAAAGCCAAAACAGCCCAAAACCAGGCCGTGGGGCCCAGTCCAGGCCCGTGTATTGTCTGGCCCA
>JAIUZE010067975.1:0-15083 GCA_022085475.1 Heliosperma pusillum | reverse complement strand
TTTGTTTGTTTGTCGAGTCTCAATCTTATCAAACTTATACCGCTAACGGTAAGATGTAAGCCTTAGTGAGAGTATTCGGTTGCCTAAGAGTGTCTTCCCCGAGTCTTTGAATAACATGATGGTTTCGGATTTGATTTCCACATGATCTTATCATTTTCTATAGAATTGCCTATCTATTCTTATCGTATCTCACATGTCTATCTATATATGCATGCTTTACTTTTGTATTTCCTTATATGTACGTTTAATGTGATATGGCTGGGAGAACCCGGATTTACTCCCCACTGACTGTGGCGTTCATGTTTTTCATGGATGAACAGGTTGCTTGATTGGATGGCTTTTTGCTTGTGGTATTTTGGGTTCGGGTGTGAGCTAGCGGGCGTTGTCTCTGGATGAAACACCTCTAGACGTTGTTTAGCTAGTTGCTAATTACTTTGTCTTTTGTTAACACTTTGAGAGACTACGTCTCTTTTGGTATTTTCATTTAGTTTGTAATATTTTGACACTCCTCGTATTTTTCTATCTTGCATGTATAAAGGTTTTTAAAATACCGTATTTCCGCATATTAGTTCACATGCTTGTATGTTTTATATTTCCGCATTCGCGAGGGTTGTCACAGTTGGTATCAGAGCTTTTTATCGCTCCCGACGCACACACGTGAACCCTAAACTTAAACTACTTGACCTTGAAATAATAAACGAGAGATGGGTAGAAATTAAGGACTTTACTTGGTAGTCTTGGTGTACTTGATGTTTGTTAGGTTCTAACTTGTTTGTTGATTGT
Source organism: Heliosperma pusillum (assembly GCA_022085475.1). Taxonomy (NCBI): domain Eukaryota; kingdom Viridiplantae; phylum Streptophyta; class Magnoliopsida; order Caryophyllales; family Caryophyllaceae; genus Heliosperma; species Heliosperma pusillum. The sequence continues at coordinate 14,300 of JAIUZE010067975.1, read as the reverse complement.
GTTGAGTGATGTTATGTTTGTTTGTATCTACCGTCTTAAGGTGGATCAATGTGTTACCTAGAAAAGTATCCTTTACCGAAGATTGAAGATTGACAAGCCTAATTGAAGTGTATTTCTTCCTCATCTATGAATTCTCTCGTCCTTATTGTCTTATGCTCTCTTCCTTCTATCTTGGTGCTTCTTTCTCTTCCAACTTGTTTGCCTCTTGGAAATTACTCTTGATAGTTCCTCCATTTTACCATTGGTATCCTTGAGGAAAGTATGGTAGAATATGTTTGATGATTTTAGTGTATAAATGCTTGTCATGACTTGTATGTAAATAGTTCATGATACTCGATGGTGTAAGTTGAATGAGTTGGCTAGGACTTCTTAACTCATTAAAAATTTAATCTTTTGGACTTAAAAGTGTAGTATTGTTTTGAAGACCATGCTTATGATATGTCTAAGTGGTGTAAATGAGAAGCTTTAAATGATATCTTGAGGTGCGAAATACTTTTGAGGTTAAGCGACTTCTTATGCATGGCTTCCTATTGTGTGTTTGTGAGTATAGGCTTGGTGGAAAAGCATTTGGCTATAGTCCTTGGATTTAAAGATATGATCTTATCTTATGGTATCGGAGACTCGTTTGGAGTAGTAAGGTTTCGTTGTAAGTTGAACCATATTACTTGAGGATTATAGATATGAGAGAGATTCGATGATGTGATCTATGATGGAAATACCTTGGGATGTTAATGATGATGTTTGGCTTGATGTTGTACTTTGATAATAATGAACTCGTGGGCTATATGATATTGATAATGACGTTGTTCGGTGTTCTACCTTGTGGCCATAGGAGTTGAAAAGAGATTAATACGGAGAATTCCTTATTGGTTCTTCGGTTTTTGAAACCTTTGGTAATGTGTCAAATTATGGAGTTGAGAGAATGTTACTATGCTTGAGTTGCAATTCCGTAATTGGGAATTCGTGTTATATGAAAGGGTGGATGAATTGGGTTGTAATCATTTGTTAAATCTAAGTGTACCTTACTTTGATGATTGTGGTACGATGGTCCCTTGTAAGAGACCTTTGTTTGGGATGAGTTGCTTTACTATCACCCTAAGCTGAAAGGAGAAATTTGGTGGATTAAACCTTAAACCTTACTCGTGCCATCATTCCTTTTCATTTCCATTCTTGAATGTTTTTGTCAAGATTGATCTTTAAGAAATTACAAGCTCGTACTTTCTTTCTTACTCAGATATCTTCATAACTCTACTATCTGCTTTGTCTCTTCCTCAACCTCGTTTTCCTTTTTCGCCTTCGCCTTTTTCATCTTATCGTAGTCTTTAGTGACGCTTCCTAATGTTCCTTGTATCATGTTCTTTTATCCCTACTCTCTTGAGAGGTAGTTTTTCTTATTAGCTAACGTAAGGGTTAGTAGGTGTGTTTTGAAGAAGTTTCGAATATGGTACCTAACCGTCCTATTAAACTAGTTTCATGTTTAGATGATTATAAGGATTTGAGGATAAACTTAGGATGAAACTCTCCTAGTGGTTTTAGACTATGAAAGATTAGCGTTGCAACATCATTTTAAGGATCGAAATAAGCATAATGATGGTTGGTAGTTGTGGTTAAGAATTTTAGTGATTCTTTAAGTGTTACTTGGGAAATTGTGGTCTTTAAATGTTGGACCCTAACGGGAATAATTACCTTGTGGAATTTGGATTGGAGGACCAAACTTGAGGAATGTTGTCATAAGCGAAAACCGGGGTATTGAGAGTTTGAAAGAGCTAAATAAATTGATTTACGGTCGCATTGCCCTATGATTTGCAAAAGTTAAGTGAAATGAGATTTGGTGACTAATCTCTTTTGAGGTTTTGTGTTTTAACTTTTGAAGATGAGAAAGTTCATTGTAAATTTAGGATAATGAGTTTGAAGTAAATTGGATTAAAGGATTTCATGGTAAGTCCTTTACCTTGTGGTTGTTAGCGATCATGTTTCCATAGATAAATATTTTGTTGGTAGTTTCTAGTAAGAGTTTGGATGAAACTAAGAAGATTAGAGTATGTAATGAATCTTTCATGTGAATTGTTAGTTGTGGAGTCTACCGTGCCGATGGACCTTAGTAGATTCTAATTGGATTCGAATAATTGGGATTTGTTACTCGAAGTTTCGTGATTATGGAATATTTTTGTAGGAATTCTGATGATTGAAAATAATGAGTTGCAAATTGGGTAAATTGCATTCTCTTGAGGATTAGAGTATCAGTAGAGTTAGTACTATCACGTTCTTGTAGATCTTCCTGCTGACTTCATCTTGATCTTCCTATCCCAAAGAGTTCGATTTGTTTCGTTTTTGCGTGTTTAGTATATATTTTGTTACCCTGAATTGTGTGTGAAATGTGCGAGTTGCTCTATGTGCGTGTAATGTTCTGTTATTTGATTTTATCTTTGATAAAACCTTCAAATTTCCATATTATATTTCTAATTTAACGTTTCAAAGAAGTTTAAAGATGGTTTTTGTATCTCCTTTGTGGAGAAAATAGATTTCTTTCGTTTTTATATTTGGATTTTGCGTTTGGTTGGATGTTTGCACTTGTTATTGGAGACGTCTGATAACTAGTCCTGCACTTACTAACGTTGTTTTGAATTTCGATTTCACTATTTCGACAATGATTTGATTTGGATAATTAGAGTTCTCGTTCGCGTCGAGCATTCTTATGATCCGTAAATAGAGTTTTGCTCTTATGAAAATTCTCCTTAAACCCTTTTCGAGATGAACCTCGTTTCATAAATGTTTCCTTGTAAAAGCTTTCTTGTTAATTTTTTTTTAAAACCGATTCTAATCCTTGATACTTTTGTTTTCTACTCTCAAGTTTCGAGGACGAAACTTTTTAAAAGTTGGGGTGATTGTAACACCCGGAAATGTACCCTATTTTTCTAGTGAAAATATTTTACGGATACCTTTCAGCAAATTTAAGTTTTAATTTAGAATTTTATGTTCCGAGTCGAATTTAGAATTTCCGAGTTCGTATTTGGAATTTCCGCGAGATTCCATGAGAATCCCGTCTTAAGGCGATGTTGACTTTCCTTGACTTTTTCCTTATAAATATCTCATACTCCACCCTTAACCTATTTCTCATTCAACACAAACACATTTCTTCATCCTTAAGTAAACCAAACCCTTGCCTCCATACACTTTCCGATCTTTGAATCACCGTATCTCCTTCGTTTCTTATTGGAATTCACGTAAGTTCGTCTCATTCTTCCCCTCTTACCTTCCTCTATCCGTATTGGTAATAAAATTACCGTCTTTCTCGCTTTTTAAATTATCCGTCTTTCTCAAGGTGAATGATATTCATCTTTTATTATCTAATTGTATGTAGGTGGAGACTAGGAAGGTTTAGAATCGATTAAAGACGCGTAAAGGTAACAGTGAAGGGTTACTCGATATCATTTACGTGTTTTATATGATTTCTATGTTAGAATTCGTATTTATAATATGATTAGTAAGCTTAGGAATTGAGTTATTGTTGATGATTGTTGTTAGTTGATGATTGTTGATGATGATTATTGATTGTTGATAGTTGATAGAAGTTAAATATGAGAATTGAAAATGATTGAACTTGTGTATGTTGTTCTCGGGTAGGATGTAGTCCTGGCCGAAGGACCGGCTGCCGGTTCAGTGGCCGGCTGGGATTTCACTGCACCGACCCTTTTTCGTAGAATGATCATATCTCCTTCGTTACTTGCTTGTTTTGGGCTTGTTACCATTCGTTGGAACCGTAAGAAGATAAGCTATCACCTAGACTTAGAATTTCTGCATTTGCATATCTAGAACTCTAGTTCTGACCGTTTGAAGTGGACCCTTGTTTTAGTTAGTTTCCAAACTTGCTTTTTGTGTGTAGTTGTGCTCCGAGCCGGGGTACCGGCCGCCTCCCTCCACAACGGCCTGGAACACGGCTGTATTTTTCTTATAAAATCTCTAAAACTCGTAATTCATATTAGTTCGCATGATTCGTTTATCGTATAATTTTACGTAGTGACTTATAATATTCATGTTTTGGATATATGATATTTCTTTCGCTTGTATCACATGTTTTGTGACGGTTTTTGGTATGTCCCCCTTTGAGTCGGTTTTTACAAATGTTACGGTTTGAGCACTATTTTGTCTTGTGCTTTGTACTCTCATTCCCTTGGCTACCTTCCCGTTCGTAAGGCTGGAATGTCGGAACGGAGAGGTATCCTACTGCTTAATTGCATGTGTAGTGGGCATACGACGACGTTGTTGGGAGTTGAACGCTATTGCGTTGATCGACCCGGCCGTCAAATGTTGTGTACTTGCGAAGTGGTGTTATTTGCATGTAGCGTACCGCTTGTTATGAGGCTTGAGCTCTTTTCCGCCTCTTTCGTGAATGTCGACCGAATTTGGGGTACTCGGCGTCTATGATTGACCGAGTCTTGGATGCGAAACGTTTATCGCATGTCGAATCGGAACACGTTATTCCGAGAGTCTGGCTAGGTTTAGACTAGGACCGTATTATTATCGTCGTCCTACCGGAGGAAATTAGTCTATATATACGAAATGTGATCGTGTATGCGTTCAGGGAAATGTCATCTCGTGGATGCCTGTTAATCATACTTGCCATGTACACGATGCTAGTGCGTTTCATTTACCGTGAGAGATGTCGTCTTTGTGTCGTCGTTCTTGAATGCGTGGTTTCATGATATTATTCATGGTCATTGCATGATTGGGCACCGTCTATGTATTGGGTTGCTTGAATGGATGATAACATGATGGATTTGTTCTTAGTCATTGCATGACTTGACATGGTTTGTTTGTCGAGTCTCAATCTTATCAAACTTATACCGCTAACGGTGAGATGCAAGCCCTAGTGAGCGTATTCGGTTGCCTAAGAGTGTCTTCCCCGAGTCTTTGAATAATATGATGGTTTCGGATTTGATTTCCACATGATCTTATCATTATCTATAGAATTGCCTATCTATTCTTAAGTAACTCACATGTATATCTATATATGCATTATTTTACTTTTGTATTTCCTTATATGTACGTTTAAGGTGATATGGCTGGGAGAACCCGGAGTTACTCCCCACTGATTGTGGCGTTCATGTTTTTCATGAATGAACAGGTTGCTTGTATGGATGGCTTTTTGCTTATGCTATTTTGGGTTCGGGTGTGAGCTAGCGGGCGTTGTCCCTGGATGAAACACCTCTAGACGTTGTTTAGCTAGTTGCTAATTACTTTGTCTTTTGTTAACACTTTGAGAGACTACGTCTCTTGTGGTATTTTCATTTAGTTTGTAATATTTTGACACTTCTCGTATTTTTCTATCTTGCATGTATAAAGATTTTAAAATACCGTATTTCCGCATATTAGTTCACATGCTTGTATGTTTTTTATTTCCGCATTCACGAGGGTTGTCACACACTAGCTCCAACAATGAGATGAATTGTAATAAACAAGAGGAGAAAAATTCTCCTCTTTATCAAGTGTAGGAGCCGGCCACCACACATGGGGAAGGGTGGGTAGTTTGTTTTTTTGTCTTTACAATGCTCTAGCTTAAAGCCTAGGTTTAGGTTGTAATCATGTTGATTAATTCTTAATTAGAACAACACTCAACACCTAAAGCCTACCTCATAAGCCCCAAAACCGGTGCCCCATGCTAGTATAGGTGTCCATTTTATCTTTGTAATTTTTCATTTGTCATATGTGTGACATGTGACATGTTACATGTAATTATGCTTATAAATGTATATTTAAATAATTTAAATATAATCTTATAACAAATAAATGATACTCAATTTTAAGTAATAATTTATAATTACATGTATCTAAAATGGGTCATCTCATATTTGATTAATATAATCTACAACTAATTGTAATCATAACCAACCAATTATGCTTATCTCAAATGTTTCATAAACATTAATCATTCTTAGTAATATAACGATTAAATTACTAAATTGAAACTTATTTAATCATATTACAATAAGATATAATTCTCACTTATAATATAAGCTTGTTCAAATTAAGGGATTAATTAATCTGTATTGCTATAAAATAAATTAACTTTTATGATTAGCGAATCCTCTTTTCGGTGTCACCTCAAGGGATCAACTGATCACCACCGTCATACCACAGTAACGTCAAACTCTAGTAAGCCAATCGTTACCGATGAATGTGGACCAGTTTAGTATAATATTTATCATCCCTTTGTATTCTTGTTATTGAGATTTAATTAAGTGATCGAACTATTGTTGATAACACTTACTCCAACAAAATATTCACTTAATACTTCTTCTCCTTGGTTCCCTATTGGTGTGAGCAACTACTCACGAGTATATACTCTTCCATTTGGGTGCACAATTAGAGCAACGATGTGATAACTTGAGGAACGTCATTCTCTGTATAATATTATCGTCTCGAGGGTAAATAAGTTTCTAAAACAGTGACTATCATACCACGACACTCTAATTTATCTTGTGGCTTATTATTAGGAAGTAAAGAAAATAAACTTTCACCTATAACTTCAATTCTCTGGATTGTATATAACTCCATAATTTGCGACTCATTTGTTGTTGACCCCTGTGTATGGGATTTTCTCACTTGTTGCTTGCGTTGCCTTTGCCTCACTTATGCTTTTCTTTAGCCTACTTCCATCTTGTCCTATCATTTTTCAAGTCAGTTCACTTGTCATATTGTCTTATTGGTTACTTTTATTTGTAATCTTTAAAATATACAAATACATCGTAATATGGCTCCAGAAATAGCATCGAAGAATATCAACTTGGACGGAACTTTTATTTGTAGTTACACTACAAAGCGAACTACATATAGTTGTTTGGACAATAGTTAGAGATGACGTAGAGATCATTTTTAGGTATTAATAGAATAAAGTAACACAATATGAAGGGTGCAAAGCAAGATAAGACAAGTATCCGTACTAAAAAAATACCATGTAGTTTGACAAATGAATCATTCATATCAGATTTGGGTAAGGTCATTTCTTTATATCAAATGATGATCATTATTTATACACATATTTTATGCTTCCCTTAGTCACATATAACTCGATTTACGGTCTTTCATTGCTTGTTTCTATGCTATTTTAGCTAGAATATCGATTCTGCCGCTTCTGTTATGTTTTAATGCAGATTGGATGCATTTGGAGTTTTGTGAGTTGATATGGAGCATGGCGGAGTCAGATCGTAGAAGGTTAGGCACGGAAATCGAGAACGAAAGAGAAGAAATGAAGAAAATCGAAGAAACAAGCAAAAGAAGGGCTACTCAATCGAGCAGATGCCCCTTGCTCGACCGAGTCGTAGTGATGGCTGCTCGATCGAGCAGATTCACTTTGCTCGATCGAGCAACCTAGTTTTTCGACGGCTTTTCGTATTTTCCTAAACTAGTTTAACCTAATTAATTAGTTTTATATTATAAAAGGAAAGCTCGTTTTTCATAATTAGACATGCTTTAATATTAAAAACCCTAAATTAGTTTACTTTGCTTCTGGATTTTATTCATCAAGACTATAGTCCTTAGTTCAAGCTTGTAATCGGTATTCTTCAATCTTCCTTTGTTATTCAATTAGTTACCTTCTAGCTCTTTAATTATCCTTTGTTATTCCTTTCATATTTGTTAATCATGTTTACTATATTTATTATCGTTGTTGTTAATATCGTTATGAGTAGCTAAATTCCTTTCTGGGGTTGAAAGGGGATCTAGGATTGTTAGAAGGGGTAGATTAATTAATTGAATTGCAATTGCATGGTTATCGTTTGATTATCGTTTTAATTCTAGTTGTTTGATTACTGGCCAGGATTAATTAACTAGTCTCGCGAATTAGGATTGACACCGACCGGGTTAAGACTAAGATAGGCTACGATAACTGAATATAACTCGTTTAATGATAGCGATCGCATGTTAAATTGTAGATCTAAAGGGCATAATTGAATCGTCCGATCTTGTGACCTTAGATAACTTTATTGCGTGATAGTTGATTATACCCTTATCCCTAAACAATAATCCTAGTGAACCTGAGACCCTAGACTTTTAATCTTATTGTTTTCAACATATTAGAATACTACCGCCTCCCTGTGGATTCGATACCTTACTTACCACTGACTATTAGTTAGTAGTAAATTAGGTTTACTTTGATTAAGGTGACGCGACTCTACCCTTATCAAATTTGGGGCCGTTGCCGGGGAGGCAACAGTTTTCTGTTTGTGTCTACTTAGTTTGTCTTTTTCGTCTCAGGGAACCTAAGTTCCTTGAGATTGTTCTCATTCTTTTCTTTAGTTTTTGTTTATGCCCAGGTGTTCTAGGTCCGATCTCGTACCCTACGATTCCGAACCAGAGAAGACTCTCCGAGCTAGACGAAACTTTTGGAAGGAAATTCAAGAAGCGGAAGAATTGAGTACGCTTGACACAGTTTACGCCGAATTCGTCGCAGAAAAACCATTCTTAGAAGAGGATACACATATTTTTGCACCCATTACAACCATGCCTACTCTAGCCAGCCATTCCTAAGGGATTTCAACTCCCTACTACGGGTAATAGCACTTTTGAGATTCGTCCATCTTATATCTCTTTGGTTGAGCAAAACATGTTTGGAGGAAGCCCCACTGAGGATCCTGCTAAACATATGGAGAAATTCACCAATTATTGCTGCTCTATTCCTTTAACGGGTGGGGTAACGCAAGATCAGATCAAGTTGGTGTTATTTCCCTTTTCACTACGAGACAGGGCAGAAGATTGGTTGAGTGAGTTAGATATGGCTGCACTTGGCATCACCGATTGAAATTCTTTGGCTCTTGCATTCTATAAAAGATACTTTCCGCCACAGAAAACCAACCATTCGAAGTCAAATCACAAGTTTCAAACAAAGTCCCACTAAGAACTTTAATGAGGCCTGAGTTCGCTTCAAAAAGCTTGTCAAGTCTGTTCCACACCATGGTTTTGATACTTGGTTCCTATGCAACCGGTTTTATAATGGGTTATATGATGATCAGAGAACATTGCTATATTCTGCTGCCAATTGGAGATTCCAAAATAATACTACTGTTGCTAATGCTTGGAAGTTGATTGATGAGATGGTTACGCACACTGCTGAGTATGGTAATCCCAGGGGTAATGCAAGGAGAGGAGGTTCGGACAATGCCGTTGCTGCTCAGTTGGAGGCATTAACTGCTAAAATTGCTGAATTACAAACTTCAAAATCCTTGAAAAATAAACAAACGGTTCATGCCATAGTTCAACAAGAGCGAACATGTGAAAGATGTGGTACTATGGGGCATAATGAAGTTGAGTGTATGAGTACGGTTGAGTAAGTACTTGCCTTTCAATCCTTTGAGCAAGGTACACCTTACTCTAACTTTTACAATGAAAGGACAAGAGAGCATCCCAATTTCTCTTACCGAAGTCAGAATGTTCTTAATCCTACCCCACTGCCACCTCTGTAACAAGGTTCCTCTTATGTGATTCCTCAAAATCGCAATTCCCAAGGTAACTTTAACCGTTCCAATCAAGGAGGCCAAAACTTTCAACAAGCTCCACCTCCACCACCTCCAGGTAATGATATGGCGGAATTGAAAGCCATGTTGCAGCAAAGTCTCATGATACAACAAAAGCAAGATGCTCAGATCTCTCAATTGATAGCTCATAACAAGATGGTTGATACTCAAATTGCCTAATTGGCAATTCAAAATCCACATAAACAACCAGGCAATCTTCCTCCTCAAGGAAACCCTCCACATGAAGAAGCCAATGCAATCACTTTGAGGAGTGGGACCCATTAGAAAGGCCCTAAAATGAAAGGGGATGAAACCGATGAAAGTATAGAAGTTGCTGGTCAAAGTTCGAAAAACAACGAAAAAGGGGCTGAAAAAGAGGGTGCTCGATCGAGCAGTGATCGTGCCTGTCGCAAGCCCGATGCAAAGATAATTTACCCAGACTAGGCTAATAACAAATTAATGTAATTAGGGAAGTAGGGGTCGATCCTCAGGGAGATGGTGTTTCCTATGGATTGTGAATCGTCTCACAATTGAGTTTTATCTAATGATTTTCTGGGTATTGGAATTTGATATCTAAACTAATAAAAGGCATAAATGAAAATAAGATAAAAGCAATTAAAGATGAAAGCAATAAAGCAAATGATGATTTAACAATAATGAGAAGCATCTAGGGAAATAGGTTCACACATGTAGATTGACATATTGATGAAATTGGATTTAGGATATGCAAATAATTCATTGCGCGTTCGTAAGAATGGTGTGTTCATTACAATCATAGATCAGATGGTCTAGCAGGCTTTTTATGCGATTTACTAGGTCTTAATCCACTATGTCATGCTTTGTCTATTCAAATCTCGTATGTCTACCTTGGAAAGAATTCCATACTAGTCAATGATTGTGATCAAGAATCGTCAACTATCGTTAAAGTCCAAACATGCATAGACACAATGTTTTAAAAGCACAATTTCTTTTATCCAATTATCATCTTTTAATCAATCTAACATGGCTACCCTACACCCTAGAAAGGTGACTACTCACTCATGGTTATGTTTATGTCTACGATGATATTAACAATGAAAGTTAAGATAGGCATATTTAGGTAATTTTAACAATAATTTAGACTCTCTATGTGGCGATAATAACGACACTATATGACAATCCGAGAAATGAAACTATGATTATAACAACATAAAAGCGAATCTAAGTGATATGAATAGAGAATAACAATCAAATGGAAAACAATAAAGAACAATAAACAAAGGATAATTTGGGAATACCTAGGTGACGATCAACAATGAAAGCGATAACGACAATAGAAATCCCTCGCATAGAAATACCGTACCTTGAATTACAACTCTTGCACCTAACAAAGTAGACTACAAAGATTGAAATTCTTATTGAACTAAACTAATGTTTTGATATGAAATGGACAGAAATAAACTAAGAACAAAAGACAAAAGTAGAAGATAATCTAAACTAGAAAGACTAAAGCTAAAGAGAAAACTAAAGATTATTCTAAAGAAGATATGTAAGAAGATTGTATGAGATATAAGATTAGATTGTGTGTATAGAGATGATTTGAGAAGAGGGGCTTAGAGCATCTATTTATAGTATTAGGGTTTCGTGGAGAAGAGGTCGGGCATTAAACACATAGGTCAAAATAAGGAAGAGGGAGCCGTCATGCTTGGATCAGCAAGGATACCCGATCAGGTACACACTTACCCGATCGGGTATGTGGTCTTCTAGAAGCGGTTGACTAACGTTTCATCTTCCTTTGCTTGACTTGACTTCCAACATCCCCCTTGACCTCTTGAGTCGGGTTTGTTGATAGGGTTTGATGTAAAGCGATGATTCCTTCTGCCTAATTGATTGATCTTCCGACAACTACGAAACTGTCTTTACTCCTCTCTTTCGAATTAGTGAACCTTCTCGAAATGCCTTTCACTTGGTCAAGCTTTCTTCTTCAAATCGTCGGGTTCTAGACAAATGCTCGGGAATATAGAAAAAGGGCGTAGAAACGTCACTTTCCCTACAAAACAAGTTAGAACACAGGAATTCGCCTAGAAGACGATATTAGCTCATAAAGTGGCTTAACAAAGCACAAATGACATACAAAACCGAGCTAAAGTAGGGGTTAAAATCATACAAATATTCACTTATCAAACTCCCCCAAGCTAAACCTTTGCTTGTCCTCAAGCAAACATAACAAACAACACCAGGACAAGGTGTGGAAAAATATCCGTATATTTCACCTCTAAATTTCAGGATTATAACAAAATTATAAGATACGAAATAACGAGTCATATATGAAAATAACAATATGAATAAGAGATAAAAATAAACCTTTGGTCCTTGCAAATTGGCTTAAGAACAATATCAAAACTATGATATCTCCTACTAGTTGCACCCAAAATGCTCCTTGATATTCCTTAATCGTGCTAGAACGATTATACTAAATTATCGCTAATTTTCTGTGAGGTTTGATGATAGATCTAGAGAGGAAAAACTAAGAGAAAAAAAAACACCCTAGTCCTTTTGTTTGTGCCGTCACTCACATAGCAAAAACCCCTAGGTATTTTCTTTTTATTCCTCTTTTTATTCTCTAGCTAGGTTTTCCTAAAATAAGAAATTGCAATTTGGATCCTTTCCAAACCGATTTGGACCGAATAGATATATCCATTTATTGCTTCATATTTTCGGTCACCTCTATTAAATAACATCCATTGTATTATTATAATTATCGTCACTAATATCGTCATCTTATTAATAAGTCCACTCAACCTTTTGCAGTCGATTTATTAATACATGTCTGACAATATTTACAATAATTATTACGAGTCATACATTTGCTTAATTAAATATAACGGTTTATATTTAATCACGAATTAACTGATTAATTCGTTTAAGCTAACATTATTTACATTAATTAAATATAACAATTTATATTCAATTTACGAATTAACAGTTTAATCCGTCTATCATCATCATCATTTTTTACTAACCTTTTAGTCAAATACATCGACTAACCTTTTAGTCGTATAAGGCATCAATATGACTATATTATTCATATAATCACATCTCTCAGACACATCCTATAGGTGTGACTTATAGGGACCAGTTGATCACCGCCATAATAAAATGACAATAACGTCAAACTTCTAGCGAGCCAACCGTTATTGATAAACGTTAATCAACTGATTATTATACAAAGTATACCCTGTGAACCTACAGAGATTTATTTATGTTATTGCACTAACTGTAGAGGACACTGGCTCCAACAATCTCCCACTTGTCCGTACAAGTGTATGTGCGATAACCGATTCTCATATCCATAATAAATTTCTCCCACTCAATGTAAACCAATTTGCAAAGTCCGTATTCACAAAGGTCGTAGTTTACAAGTGATCAGTATCAAGAGTGGTTTCCTCGACTAGAGAGTAACTTAACTAATAAACGAATCTTTATTCGAGCATGGCCATGCATTTCAGTTACAACTCCTAGAGTGGCCCTGAGAAATAACATAACCTGATAAAGGTTGGATATTTTCTTCAACTCGAATCTTGCAGATACAAGCGCAGTATGAAATGACCCAGTAAAAATCTACTTAGCCTCCTGTTACGGTCGACCATGAGAAAGAAACCAAAGTCACCCAAAAACTGCCTTAATCTCAAGAGACAGTCGATAGTCAAAAGAATCGACTCTAGGAACACTATGGACGTCCTATCCACGACCTGGCACCTAATGTTCTGAAACATTTAGGACTCCATAACGTTGTCACAAAATTGTCCTGCGAGGTATCATTATAACTCGCATATGTGATCGATCAGTCAACTGTTTGACTTATGGCTCGTTGAACCCACCATCAATCGACTTCACAGAATAATTGCCAGAGTTATCAGCTCATGTAGGCGATTACGGACCAAAACAAATATAATGTAATTCAGTTCACTTTGTGGTGTTCAATGTTGTCAGTACAACCCACATGAAAAACAAAATATAAAACAAAACGATGATTTCATAGATAGTATTATGAAAAAGATACAGGTGTCTAATTCATATAAAACAACTAATACAACTCAGGAACACGTTTGATTCCCATGGAAATAACGTGCCCTTCATGCTTATCATATCTCAATGGTTTAATGAGAGGATCTGCGACGTTATCATCCGTAGCAATCTTGTCTATCACTATCTCCCTTTGCTCCACGTAATCTCGGATCATCTGAGCCTTCCGTTGTACATGCCGAGACTTGTTGCTGGACTTAGGCTCCTTAGCCTGGAAGATGGCACCACTATTATCACAATAGATGGTGATCGGGTCATCCGAACTAGGAACTACAGTTAGTCCCTGTAAGAACTGACGCTTCTCATATAGCTTCCTTCGGCAGCCTCAGAAGCAGCATATAACTCGACTCAGTCGTAGAAATCTCATAACACTTGTTTGGAGGCTTTTCCAGCTGACCGCAGCGCCATTAAGAAGTACAAACGAATCCAGAACTGAGATGTCGAGTCATCTCGATACGTTTGGAAGCTAGCATCAGCGTAACCGGTTGCGCATAGCTCAGTGTCACCTCCATAAGTCAATACCCAATCCTTAGTCCTCCGTAGGTACTTAAGGATATTCTTAACAGCTATCCAGTGTGTTTCACCTGGATTGCCTTGGTAACGACTCGTCATACTCAATGCATATGCCCCGTCTGGACGTGTGCATATCATGGCATACATGATCGATCCTATAGCTGATGCATAAGGAACCCGACTCATGCGATCGACCTCTTCCGATGTCTTTGG
>JAIUZE010067969.1:0-21460 GCA_022085475.1 Heliosperma pusillum | reverse complement strand
TCTTATTTTGAGATTCCGCGTTCGTATTTGGAATTTCTGAGAGATTTCATGAAAAGACCGTTTTTAGTCATCTTTGACTTTCTTGACTTTTAAGTCGTCTTTGACTTTTCCTTGACTTTTTAAAGTCGTCATTGACTTTTTCTTGACTTTTAAGTCGTCCTAAACTTTTCTTGACTTTTAAGTCATCTTCGACTTTTCTCGACTTTTCAGTCAACTTTGACTTCGTTGACTTTTCCCGACTCGTCTCATAAGTATGAAGACCGAAATTTTATTTAAAAAAATAATATTTTTGATTTATTTTTATTTAGATTTATTTTGATTTATCATAATTTAATATAATTATTTTGAATTTATTTGGAATTTAAAGAATAACTTTTACGGTTTTTAACCGAATCGGCATTTAACTATTCCCGACGCATCGTAAAGCGCGCAACAAAATCGAAACTCGACTTTGGCATGAGTCACGCGGCCATGTTATCGTTTTCCACTCACGATTGGATATTTTAATTGATTCGATTAAAATAATACAAATATCTTAGATATTTGTTACTTTATCGATCCGTCAACGGAGATTACGCAAATCGAGCAAAAACAGACCCGATGATCACCTTACCCACACGGCTCATCCTCTCCTCTAATAGACCTTGATATTTTCATTTCTTTTGATTAATATATCATAATATCTAGATAACTATTTACTTTATCGATCAGTTAACGAAAACTACGCAAAACGCGCGAAATCGGACCCGACAAGCTCAACATCACACGGCTCCCTTACCCACTCTTAAGCCTTGATATTTTCATTATTTTTCATTTTAATATCATAATATCTTGATATTAACTTTATCGTAAATTATATTTAATCATTTACCGTAAAATAATTATTAAACGCGAGTCAATTACGTACCAACAATTTCAAAACTCGACATCTATTCTTGCCTATATTTACACGGCTCCACCATCACTCTCCACTCACCAACAACTTTTCATTTTTACAACAACTCAAATAAAGATCAAAACATCGCTTTATTTAATCGTTCTTCGTGTTCTTCGTCGTTCATCAATTTCTCTCGTCTTGGGAGCAAAAACCTTTTGTAAAAATCTTCTTTTCTCTAATTAAATCCATCCACCTTAATTATATTTCTAGGATCTCCTCTTCGCTCTCCATCTTCTAGTACGGTTTATTTTCAATTCCGTCAAGATCGTTTTCATCATTTAATTATGGCAAATTTAGTTTAAGTTCTAATAATTGTTTTTCTTGTTATTTCTTATAGGGGAAGAGTTTGAAGACGAATTTGGGGACTATTATATTTTGGGTGAAGACTAGTAGAAGGGTTTTCTTATTTATATTTTCTTATATTTTGTGCTAAGTGGATTTTGCTAGCTAAGGTAACATTTCCGATTTACTCGACGAATTAATGTCACATAGCCTTAGTTTGTTTTTGTAGTCTTTAGTTTTGGCTCATGTTATAGTATTTAAGAGTTAAGTTAGTAACATAGCCTTTAATTTGATTTATTTGGATTTTGGTTCATCTTTATTTTTGGTTCATGTTTTATGATTTATGGATTTTTAGTTAGTAATATGTTAAGTAGTGGTTATTATGTTGTTTTATGATTCTTGATGATTTTTATGTTTTATGGAATTTTTATGTTGTTTTATGATTTTTGATGCTTTTTAAGTTGTAGGGAATTTTTATGATGATTTATTGTTTGTGATGATTTTTAAGTTGTAGAAAATTTTTATGATGATTTATTGTTCTTGATGATTTTTAAGTTGTAGGAAATTTTTATGATGATTTATTATTCTTGAAGAATTTTAATGATTTTTACTAAGTTATGATTTTTATGTTGTTTTAGGAAATTTTAACAAGTTTGTGGTTCTTGATGAATTTTGATGATTTTTAACAAGTGATGATTTTTTTTATGTTGTTTATGAAATTTTAACAAGTTTAGTGTTCTTGACAAATTTTGATGATTTTTAATAAGTATGATTTTTATGGATGTTTGTTAAAATGGTTGGTTGATGATTAAAACATGTTAGAATTTATTTTGTTGTTGTGGGTGTGGAGAACCGTGTAGAGGCAGCCCAAACCGGGCCCAACCAGGCCGGTCCAGGCCGGTTCAGGCCGGTCTGGGTTGGTCCAAGGTGGGTCCGGGTTTTGGTCTTTGGGTTGTGTCGATGTTTGATTGGTTGGTTGTTGTTTTGACGGGTTTTGAATATGTTAAAGCATGCGGGGAATATTAGAAAAACGGTTTTAAATAAAAAGTGTAAAATCTGCCATTTTTACCAAAACAGGCCGTGGGGCCCAAAACAGGCCCATGTGGGTCTGGCCCAATTCAGCCCGTGGGTCCCACCTTGGGACTCGTGACGGTTTTTGAGTTATCGTCATTTTTATCGTGTTTTGTAATATTTAGCAAGTGGGAAATGTTAATAAGTAACATATTTAATTAAGAAGGTTTTTCATAAAATTATTATTTCTCACATGTTAGAAATTATAATACGAGATTATAGTTAAATTTAATATCCTTTAAGTCAAGCGGGTTTTTCGTAAGATTTAATATTTCACATGTTAGAAGTTTTAATAAAATAAGCATGTAATGAATATGATGATTTTTATGTTCAAGTCTAATTGGTAAAGACTCTGTTTCTAGCCGGTTTGACCAAACGGGTTTGGTCAAACTAAGATCTAGTCAGCCCCGTTTTGACTGATGACCCGTCGCGGGACTCGGGTCGGGGATTTGTCTTCAAGTAAGGTTGTATTTAATT
The DNA here is from genome assembly GCA_022085475.1 of Heliosperma pusillum. NCBI lineage: Eukaryota > Viridiplantae > Streptophyta > Magnoliopsida > Caryophyllales > Caryophyllaceae > Heliosperma > Heliosperma pusillum. The sequence goes on along the minus strand of JAIUZE010067969.1, from coordinate 18,693 downwards.
AATGAATTAGCCTTAGTAGATATGAGGCGATATGTTATTTGAATATGATTTTTATATGCAATTAGTCACATGTTAGGAAATGGTTTCCGTGACTGTTTAATTATATGGTTGGTGTCGTGTTGACTAAGTACCCATAGAGAATTATGAGTATATGGCGTCTTGACCATTCTAATTCTAAATGAGTAGCTTGGACCATGACATTGATAGGCAAGTACTGTCTTTAACGCGTATATGTTCACCTGATGATAGCTTTTGTGTCTCGGCTTGGTGGGTTTATATCCAAGTCGGGGCATGGCTGCCTGATCCGTTTTGGGACTGGAGCCAGCTTAAGTACTAGCCATCTCTGCTTAGGGGGTCGCCTAGTAGAGTTTCTCATGGACGGTTATGTCATGGGACGGGGAACGGAATAGCTGTTGTCGCTAGGTCTGATCAGTCTAGGACTAGGATGTTTTCCTACCTTGTGGTATAGCCTCGAGTTACAGAAGTCGACTATTGACTGGACTAAGAACTTATGCCTGTTTGTAGACGTATTGGTCTTTCATGTTTGTATGATTCTATGAATCTGAGAAGGTGAGATGCAAGCCGGCTAAGGTTGATAGAGTTTGGATTACCGATTGTTAACTGATTCACATGATTACGTGTTGATTAGGGTTGGAGTGTATCATGGCCACGTTACAGGGTAACCTCTGAGCTAGCATACCAGCTTCCCTACCTCTTGTTATATTTTATTATCGGTTTCACATGATAGCTTTCATATGATAGGTTATATGTTAGTTAATTGTTTCATAACATGAAAAGCATATCATATATGTTTAGGTTTTGTATTTTCCATATACATTGCTTTTATGTTATTCATGTTTCATTAAACTCGACATTTCGTGGCTGGGAGAACTCGGAGTTACTCCCCACTGACTGTGGCTTCCGTGTTTATATTTAATGCGGTTGGCAGCTTTGTGATGCATACATTGGGTACATTAACGAGCTAGCGAGCGAAGTATTTACCTTGGACCTACATTCGGTTCTTTAGGATTGTATATTATTATACACTCTTTTATTTCCGTATTTATACGGGAGATATGTCTCCCGTTTTGGATATGTATTTTGTATAATATTATTTCCTTTTTGTTGAACCTTTTTATTTAAGACACCTTCGTTATGTATTCTTATCTTTTATGTAGTTAAATTATTTTTTTTCTTTCCGCAAATTTGAGGGTGTCACACTCACTATCACTATCACTACAAATCAACAAACTTTCATTATCTGAAAAAAGTATTCCGACTTCTTCCTCATCTTCCTCATTTTGTAGTAGTTAAATTTCTTCATCTTCATCATCTTTTTCTTTTTCTTCACCGATGTCCTTGTCATACTCCCCTTCACCTCTTTCAACAACCACTTCATATTCATCCTCACTTTGTGTCTCTTCCACCAAAATTGGTGAAATTGACTGACTATTGACAACCACATCTTCTTGGAAGACAATTTCGTCAACAGGAGCATCAACATGCGATCGTGCCTTGATTTTAAAAACCGCGGACCATTGATTATCTTTCTTAGTGGTTGGATAAGGAGCATAACACACTTGATCCACTTGAAAAGCTGCCACGAATGGGTTATGTCCACGAAATTTCTTTTTTAAGTTTACATCGACAAGTCCGTATACCTTATGGATACTAACTCCCTGTGGGGAATTATCAAACCAATCACATTTAAACAATATGGCTTTATAAATTCCGTGCTCGGTATAATAAGAAAGCTCAAGTACTTCATTAAGGGTTCCGTAGTAGTCCAACCCTTCAGTAGAACTCACACAAACCCCATTGCTTATAGTAGCTTTCGGAACATCAACTCCCTCTTTAAAAGCACGAAATTTGTAGCCATTTATAGAATATCTTCTCCATGTCCTCACCCAGTTACTTGGACCCCCTGCTAGAGCTATTATTAAAGGATCCTTCAATCTATAAGCCTATATATCAATAAAACAATATATTAATTATATTAAGATGTTATATTCTCCATATAAATTATTAGTTAATAAGAAATTGAAATGTGATCTTACTTCATTTCCCAACCATTTCGAAAAACTTTTGTCATGTTTGCTCCAAACATCATCATAAGACGTGACATCAGGATATGTGAGTTTGATGTACGTCTCGAATTCCCTAATAATAAGACGTTACATCAAGACTTAGTAATGTACGTTTGAACTATAATGAATTAATTTTATTACGAAAAGTTATTTGTGTAATAATGAATCAAATACTTACTTTTCATAAGTCTCTAAAAATTGCCCACAGTTTCTTAGCACATAAAAATGAGCTTCTTCAAACTCTTTTTCATTTAAGTACCTCGTTATACATTTCCCGGTAGTATTTCCCATGTCATCATTGAACAACTCGGGTATATTTGAATCTAGTTGGTTATCGGAATTCACACCAACCTCCAAGTCCTTCGCTTTTGTGTCAATGTGATCTTCGAAATATAGGGAACAAAAATTTGAAATTTCCTCTACCAAAAAAGCGTTTCATATGGAACCCTCGACCCGAGCTTTGTTGCTAACCTTCTTTTTCAAATGATTAAGGAACCTCTCAAATGGATACATCCATCGATATTGGACAGGTCTTCCAACTTTCGCTTCATAAGGTAAGTGAATAGGTAAATGCTCCATGGAATTGAAGAAAGAAGGGGGAAATATCATTTCTAACTTGCATAATATCTCCGCAATTCTTGACTCTAGATGTTCCATGGAATCAACTTTAATAGTAGAAGTACACAAGTCTCTAAAAAATTGGCTTATCTCAGTTATAGCATTCCAAGAATTCGTCGGGAGTAAATATTTCAATGCAACAGGAAGTAACCGTTCCATAAAGACATTACAATCATGACTTTTCATGGAATGTAACACCAAATTTCTATAGTCAACACACCGACTCAAATCTGAAGCATAACCATCCGGGAATTTCAAACTAGCAACCCATTCGCATAGAGCCTTCTTCTCCGCTGTCTCTAAAACAAACCTAGATGATATGGGTCGTTTCAAGCAATACTCAAGAAAGTCAGTTTTCTTTGTTACATTCATCATCGTGTTGATAAGTTGTTCAAAAAAGTTTTTCTCAATGTGCATAACATCTAAGTTGTGTCGAATCAACAATGTCTTCCAGTAAGGGAGTTCCCAGAAAATGCTTTGTTTCCACCAACCTTCAGTTTTGTCGTTTATCAATCTTTTTATTTCTTCAGTAGAAGACTCGACAACGTTTGGTAAACCTTTTACCGAATCCCAGACTTCAGCACCGGTTAATTTGATTGCAACTGTGGTATCCTCAGTTTTCCTATTCTTTAGAAAATGCTTACAATTGTTGTGGAAAGGATGATCATGTTTCAAGAAAGTACGATGACAATCGAACCAACAAACTTTTTTACTATGTTTCAGAAAAAAGGATTTAGGATCTGTTTGAAGACAATAAGGACAAGCACGGTATCCGGCTGTGGAACAACCGGAAAGCATGCCATATGCAGGAAAATTATTGATCGTCCATAGTAATGCCACTTTTAATTGAAAGTTACGTTTCTTAGAGACATCATAGGTATCCACACCGGTTTCCCAAAGTTCTTTCAACTCTTTGATCAACCGGTTGGAGGTACACATTCAATTTTGCTTTAGGGTTGTTAGGACCTGGAACGATCATAGATAAGAACATAAATTGCCTCTTCTTGCATAACCAGGGGGGTAAGTTGTACGGGGTTACAATCACAGGCGAACACGAGTAAGACTTCCCGAATTGGCCATAAGGTGAAAATCCATCTGTACACAAACCTAGTCGAACATTGCGAGGCTCACTTGCATATTCTGGATGCTCTCTATCGAAATGTTTCCACGCTTCTCCATCACTTGGGTGTGCCATTGTCCCTCTTTCTCTTACTCGAGAGTTTTTATGGTGCCAACTCATCTCACCTGCTATGTGTTTGGTTGCAAATAGTCGTTGTAACCTTGGCGCAAGCGGGAAATAAGTCAGTGGTTTACAAGGTATTCGCTTCCGGCCACTTAAATTCTTTTTACCTTTATACCGAGAGGCATGACATTTGGTACATTCCTCAAGATCTGCATTTTCTTCCCAAAAAAGCATGCAACCGGTAGGACATGCATCGATTTTCACATGGGGTAGTTGGAGTCCCTTAAGCAAATTCTTAATCTCTTGGAAATTGCGCGCCATTTGATTATTTTTTGGAATAATGTCATTAATTAACGACATAAAACCATTGGCGCATCTAAGAGATAAGTTGTTCTCACATTTGAGTGCTACCAACGTAGCAGCTGCTTGCAACAAACTCATACTACTTCCCTCATACACTGGTTGTTCGGCTCTATTTAACATTCTATAAAAGGCTGAAACTTAGGGATGTGGGGGATAACGAACTTCTTCATCGCTAAGGTCGTCGGGATTAAGTCGAGCCTCCATTATTTGCTCAACATTATCACGTAATGCATCTTCAACCAACTCCCGGTAAGGATTCTCACTAACTACGATACTACTTGAACTCTCTTCGGTAGCCAGTTTCTCACCGTGATACTTCCATACATAATAATTATCAGTAAAACCATTCGACCATAGATGATTTTGAACCTCCCTTTTCGATTTAAAAGCTAAGTTATCGCATTTCTTACATGGACACCTCATTTCACCGCCTAAATCCTTAAACTCACTAGATTGTTCCGCGAATTCAATAAACTCTTTCACCCCATTTGCAAATATCAGCTTGGGTTTCTTTTTTTCGTCTAATCTTTCATACATCCACCGTCGTTCTAATCTTTTCATGTTATTATGTATCTACATTTAAATATATATATGTTATATAAATAAATTATCAGAAATTAACAACAATGATAATCAATAATCACACATAGTAAATTAAACATTTATTCTCATCAACAAGTAAAATTAAATTTCTTCAATTGGGTCCTTATCACTCCAACCTAAACCCATCAATCTACGTTTCAAGTCACTAGCAAACACCACTTGTAATTTATTAATGAGGAAAAAATTCGGCAGCAATTCCCCTTTGTTTTCTAAATACACAATGTTGAATAAATATTTACTCAACATATGCATTCAGAAAACATTAAAGGAATTGTAACCGAACTCTTTCCTCATTAATAAATTACAAGTTATGTGTTTACTACCTAAGTGACTTGAAACGTAGAAAGACAGTCCTAATACGGGGACAATTCAAAAATTACTCCTGACGAGTAATTCTTGAACGGGTACTAAGTCAATATTAACACATGTAATAATTTGGACATACAAAACACATGTAATAACTAGCTACTAACAACAACAAAAAATTTATTATCAAATGATTAAGACGCAGGGCGAAATTATATTAACAACAACCAAAATTTCATTATCAAAAACAATAATGGCTACTATCCTACGTCAATTAAAGACAAACAAATAATTAAGACGGAAGGCGAAATTAAATTAACAACAAAAATTTCATTATCAAAAACAATAATGGCTACTATCCTACGTCAATTAAAGACAAACAAGTGATTATGACGGAGGGCGAAATTAAATTAACAACAAAAATTTCATTAACAAAAAAAGTAATGGCTACTATCCTACGTCAATTAAAGACAAACAAATGATTAAGACGGAGGGCGAAATTAAAATAAAGACAAATATAATACCTAAGGATGAAAATAAACAAAGAAAGCGGCGACAAGATGCGGCGGCGACAAGCAGTGACGGCGACAAGTAGCGGCGGTCGACGGTCGGAGGTAGCTAGTGGTGGTCGTCGGATCTACAACAAACAACTAATAAAGAACATATAAATTAACAAAAGGAGAAAAGATAGAGAATGAAATAGTTAATTAAACTTACCAAAGATGTGGTTGTCGGAAAGTAGTCGCCGGAGGAAGTTAGTCGGTGGTAGTGAGGGAGCCGGTGGTCGGAAAGTGTAATTAATTGATTTGGGGGTTATGTTTTGGGGAAAATGAAGAAAGAAGAATGACGGGCTGATTGTGCGATTTCAACATAAAAAGAATATTTCTGACGGAATTTCCGTCAGGAATCCGTCAGTTTACCGAGAATTCGAAAACCATTCTGACGAAATTTCCGTCAGACCCTATTGTTTGACTGCGTTTTGTTTGACTGCATTATTGGTATATACTGACGGAAATTCCGTCAGTATAATGGAATATTACTGACGGATTGTTCGTCAGTATCACTTTTTACTGACGGAAATTCCGTTAGTACCCGTAAGTGAATTTTGCCGCCTTTGACTTAGTCAACACGCCATTTTTCACTGACGGTTCCGGACGGAATTTCCGTCAGTTTTATGTTTCCGTCAGTATTCCGTCAGTAGTCCGTCAGTCATAAAAAATCACTGACGGAATTTTTTTTCCGTCAGAAAAACCGTCAGTTTCCTGAGATTTCGTTGTAGTGGATACCCGATCGGGTACACACTTACCCGATCGGGTAAGTGGACATCTAGAAGCTCTTGACTAACGTTTCATCTTCCTTTGCTTTGACTTGACTTCCATCATCCCCCTTGACCTCTCCAATCGGGTTTGATGATAGGGTTTGATGTAAAACGATGAATTCTCTCGCCTAATTGATTGATCTTCCGACAACTACGAAACTGTCTTTGCTCCTTCTCTCTTTCGAATTAGTGAACCTTCTTGAAATGCCTTTGACATGGTCAAGCTTGCTTCTTCAAACCGTCGGGTTCTAGGCAAATGCTCGGAAATATAGAAAAAAGGCGTAGAAACGTCACTTTCCCTACAAAACAGGTTAGAACACATGAATTCGCCTATAAAAAACGATATTAGCTCATAAAATGGCTTAACAAAGCACAAATGACATACAGAACCGAGCTAAATTAGGGGTTAAAATCATACAAATATTCACTTATCAAACTCCCCCAAGCTAAACCTTTGCTTGTCCTCAAGTAAACATAACAAACAATACCAGGACAAGGTTGCAAGCATTGGCTACTATACCATCAAGAAACAAATCTCAACGTAAAACTTTGAAAACATAATGAATCATAACCCAAAAACAACGTGGGCAAGAATGATACATAAACATGGTTGAGATTTACATAACGACGTAGCACAAAGAATTTCACTATAGATTTTCGGCTCTTGCATGATCTTTTGACAAATGGACTCTCACGATACACTCAAACACTCATGTATGTAAAAGGTGATTTCTTTATGTGTAAACAATTTTGAGACACTCACCTATCTACGACTTATGAAAATGTGTCCGCAGTCTAACATGTTAAACAATTCAAAACACAAGTCAAAGATCATATTGCACATAGAAAAGAAGCCGAAAAATAAGAAGAAGGCTTTGGGAAATGGGTGAAAGGTGGACAAATAGTTATGGTCATGTGAAGTTTAGAATGAGCTAGCAACTGACCAATAATAAATGAATACTCAATCCAAACTTTCGATTAATTTCCAAAAGACGAATAAAGAAGCCAGAAGTAACGATTTGGCTTATTACACACGAAACACAGGGGTAAAGTCCTTCTATTGATTTGACATTTTGAGGAGATACTCCCAACTTCTTCTCTTAATTCTCTTTTCTTTGTTTTCTGATTTTTTCATTTTCTTCTTTTTTTTTTCTTTTGAACATCACTTCTTGAATATTTTCGTTTTCCAAACTCACTTTGACAGATAAGAACAAATCTTCTCAAAAGAGCACCCATACACCATAGTCTAGCTACTAGCTCAAAAGGTAGGCAATTTTTATTTGTAGCTATTATTTTTGTGAAGCATTTGTAGGAAGGGGCTAATTTTTGAGGGGCAGATTAAAGTGAAAAAGGCTTCAAATCATAGTGAATCATGAATACAATGCTTATAGAAATGAAATAAGAACCATACTTATGTGTTTTGACATGACATAAATCATAAGGAGAACTACACACACCTAAATGAGTCTGGGTATAGATGTACCAGTCTAAGGAGGTTCTACCTTACAATATATGTAACTGGCCAAATGTCAAGATCAAGCGTACTCATCTACAGATTCATTCCATGCCTACTGTGTACAAGACTTCCCCATGTATGCTCAATTCAATGAATATTGAATCATTATCTTTTGAAAGCTCTAAGTTTGGGAAAATTTTACATGATAGCATACTAGACAAGCAAGCAAAACATAAAAAACATTCAATTGTGTTCAAATTTTTTAAAATATAACTAAAATGCAGAATGGGAAAATGCAATCCCTCCCCCAAGCAAAACATCACATTGTCCTCAATGTGAGCACAAAGACTAAATATGCAACGAGATGCTTAATGGGAAGAAAGGAAAAATGAAAGAAGAATGAAGCTTACTAGCCAGCGCAGACTCCCCCAAGCTAGTCTTTTTGACTTGACAAGGAAGGTCGTCAAAGATTCTTCAAAAACTCTTTCATCTGCAAAGAAAATCTAACAAAACAACGAAAAAGGGAAAAAGCAAAAATAAAAATGCAAAAAGGGAAGAACACGGTTGCCTCCCAGGGAGCGCTTGTTTAACGTCCTGCTCGACGAATTTTTCTATGAAATCATTGGATTGGGGATGGACGCTCCATATAGACAATATCTAAGCATCCGATGATAGAATTGCTATAATAGAGTGTCAGTCTGTGTCCATTGACTTTAAATTTCTCACCATTGCTAGTCATTAGTTCCACATAGCCGTACTTGCTAACATATGTGACAGTGAATGGTCCAGACCATCGAGATCGAAGTTTTCCCGGAAAAATTTTTAAACGGGAGTTGAAAAGAAGTACATGGTCACCGACATTAAATTCTTTTCTAATTATCCTCTTGTTGTGCCAACGCTTCGTTTTCTCTTTATAGATCCTAGAATTCTCGTAAGCTTGCAAACGAAATTCCTCTAGCTCATTGAGTTGCAAAAGTTGTCTATCAGCGCTAAGCTTAGTGTCTAAGTTGAGTTCTTTGATAGCCCAGTAAGCTTTATACTCTAACTCAACAGGAAGATGACAAGCCTTTCCATAAACCAACCGATAAGGAGATGTTCCAATCGGGGTTTTGAAAGCTGTGCGATAAGCCCATAAAGTGTCATCGAGCTTATTACTCCAGTCGGTTCTAGATCTTGAGACTACTTTATGAAGAATCGTTTTGAGCTCTCTGTTCTAAACTTCTACTTGACCGCTGGTCTGAGGGTGGTAGGCTAATCCTCGTCTGTGATACACATATTTGGCAAGCAGAGTGTCTAACTGCTTTTCTCCAAAATGAGTTCCTCGATCACTAATCACGGCTCTGGGTACACCAAAACGTGGAAAGATGATCTTCGTAAATAGCCGTATCACAGCTCTAGCATCATTGGTGGGAGTGGCAATTGCTTCTACCCACTTAGAAACATACTCGACAGCGACTAAGATGTAACGATTTCCGTTAGAAGAAGGGAATGGTCCTTGATAGTCAATACCCCTGACATCGAATATTTTGACTTCTAATATGCCGTTTTGAGGCATTTCATGTTTCTTGGATATTTGACCCATTCGTTGACAAGCGTCATAAGCCATAACATAGTTTTTGGAATCTTTAAACATCGAGGGCCAGAAAAACCCGGATTGTAAGACTTTGGCTACGGTTTTGGATGGACCATGATGACCACCATAAGCAGATGAGTGGCATCCTTCTAAAACTCCTTTAACTTCCCACTGGGGGATACATCGTCTATAAAGACCATCAGAACACTGCTTGAAAAGATAAGGGTCATCCCAAACAAAGAATTTTGCATCATACGAAAATCTCTTTCTTTGGTTATAAGAAAGGTTAGAAGGTAGCTGGCGACTGACAAGAAAATTGGCAATATCAGCATACCAAGGAGAAGAGTCCGCAATTGCCATTAATGAATCATCAGCAAACGAATCATTAATTGGCGTTGGTAATCCTATTTCAGTTACTCTTATCCTTGAGAGATGGTCAGCGACTACGTTTTTTGCTCATTTCTTATCCCGGATCTCTAGATCAAACTCTTGAAGGAGTAAGATCCATCAGATAAGTCTAGGTTTTGCCTCTTTCTTTGAAAGCAGATATTTCAAGGCAGCGTGGTCAGTGTAAACAATGACTTTTGATCCTATAAGATATGAACGGAATTTGTCTAAGGCGTAGACAATGGCAAGAAGTTCTTTTTCAGTGGTGGCATAGTTGATTTGGGTAGGATCTAAGGTTTTACTAGCATAGTAAATTGCATGAAGAAACTTTTCCTTTCTTTGCCCTAAAACAATCCAACGGCATAATCACTCGCATCGCACATAAGTTCAAATGGAAGATTCCAATCAGGCGACTGGATTATAGGTGCGGTGATCAAAGCGCGTTTGATTTTGTTGAATGCCTCAAGGCATTCCTTTGTAAAATTAAAAGGTGCATCCTTGAAAAGGAGCTCAGTCAGGGGCTTGGCTATTTTTAAAAAATCTTTGATAAACCGTCGGTAGAAACCGGCGTGGCCAAGGAAACTCCTGATTCCTTTTATATTAGCAGGTGGTGGCAGTTGTTCATTAACTTGGATCTTAGCTCGATCCACTTCTATACCTCTTTCAGAAATGATGTGTCCTAAAACTACACCTTCGTTCACCATGAAGTGACACTTTTCCCAATTGAGAACAAGGTCGACTTCTTCACAGCGTTTTAGTAGTTTCGATAGATTTGTCAAACAATTATCAAAGGAAATGCCATAGACGCTAAAGTCGTCCATGAATACTTCCATGATAGTTTCAACAAAATCGAAAAAGATACTGGTCATGCAACGCTGGAAAGTTGCTGGTGCATTACACAGGCCAAATGGCATTCGTCGATAAGCAAACGTACCATAGGGACAGGTGAAGGTGGTTTTCTCTTGGTCCTCAGGGTGGATAGGAATTTGGAAAAATCCTGAGTAACCATCTAGATAGCAGAAATATTTGTGGCAAGCTAACCTCTCTAGCATTTGATCAATGAAGGGCAGAGGATAGTGATCCTTTGGAGTTGATTGATTCAACTTTATGTAGTCAATACACATGCGCCATCCCGTCACAATCCTTGTGGGGATGAGCTCATTCTTTTCATTCTTGACTACTGTTGTTCCTCCTTTCTTGGGAACAACTTGGTCAGGGCTAACCCATTTCGAGTCAGAAATTGCGTAGATTATGCCAGCATCTAGCAATTTCATAACTTCAGCTTTAACTACTTCTTGCATGTTAGGATTAAGACGGCGTTGACCTTGAACACAAGGTTTTTGGCCTTCTTCTAAGTTGATTCTATGCATGCAAAAGTCGGGGCTTATGCCAGTGAGATCTTCAAGTTTGTAACCTATTGCCTTTCTATGTTTTCTCAAGATAGTCAATAGTGAGTTTAACTGATTTTCATCTAGGAGAGCACTCACTATGACTGGGCAATATTCAGACTCATTTAAAAAAACATATTTTAGATTTGAGGGAAGAGGTTTAAGTTCGGGTTTATGTACTTCTGCCTTGGCAGGAGCATCAATTTCTTCAGATAGTATCTCTTTTCCAGATAGTATCTCTTTTCCAGTCAAGTCCCTTTCCAGCTCACTGATCTCAAAATTGTCGTTCTCAGAGATATCCTCTAACAATAAAATTGCTTCTAAAGGATCCTCAATTATTGATGGATACAGGGATTCATCAATGATTGAGTCGACAATGTCAAGGAAACAGCAAGGCTCTTCAAGCATAGGGCTCTTCATTGCATTGTTTAAGTTGTAGGTGACTTTATCATCACCTACTTCTAATGTCACTTTTCCATTTTTGACATCGATTACTGCTCCCACAGTGTGTAGAAATGGCCATATCTAACACTATGAAATCGACTGGAATGAAAAATCTTCCTACTCTGACAGGTACATCTTCTAAAACTCCCATAGGTTGTTTTAGAGAACGGTCTGCTATTTGCTGGGTGATACTTGTGCATTTAAGAATTCCCATATTCAATTTTTCGCAGATGGAATACGGCATGACGCTTACACTAGCACCTAGAACGCATAAAGCTTTATCAATTGTGTAGGTGCCTATAGTGCAAGGTATAGAGAAACTACCAGGATCTTTTAACTTAGGAGGGGACTTATTTTGCAATGACGCACTGCATTTAGCGGTGAATGCTATGATTTCAACATCATCTAAAGTCCTCTTCTTTGTCAAAATATCCTTCATAAATTTCGTGTAAGAAGGGATTTGAGTAATTAATTCAGTGAAGGGAACCGTTACTTGGAGGTTTTTGACTACTTCCATGAATTTGCTGAACTGGGTTTCCTTATGATTTCTCCTCAAACGTTGGGGAAATGGAACTTGAATTTTGATGGGTTCCTTTTCAAGTTCATCCTTCTTTTCAGGTTTGTCTTCCGCTTCCTTAGCGGTGGATGGTTGAGAATCTTTTTGGCTCTTTACTTATGTAGGCTCAACTGTTGGTTCTTTGGTTTGCTGAGGTTCCGTATAAGTGGTACCACTCCTAAGGGTGATAGCATTTGCGGTGTCCCTCGGTTGCTCACCATGAGGTGGGAGTTGGCCTTGTTTTCTTTGGGCATTAGAGGCGGCCAATTGGGCCATTTGAGTTTCAAGTATCTTGATGGCAGCACTTTGAGCTTGATCACTCTTTTGAAGTTAAGCAAACATTAAATCTTGTTTTTGAACAACTTGAAGAAGCATAGATTCAATTTTGCTCAAGCTTGAATCATTAGGTTGGCCTTGAATTTGAGGTGGTTGGTGTTGAGGTTGATTTTGGTATGGTTGATTGAAGTTGGGTTGGAATGAAGGTCTCTGGTTTTGAAAACCAGGTGGATTGTAAGGCTTCTGTTGGTGTGGTATGAATGGTTGTTGAATTTGGTGTTGGGGATTTTGAACGTTGGTGCTTTTGTAGGACAAAAAATGATGGTTTTTTGTGTTTTCATTATAGAAGTTTGAGAAAGCGTTGCCTTGTCTATATCCTTGATAAGCATTGACTTGCTCTATCGAACTTCTACATTCTTGAAAACTATGCCCTCCAACCCCACATGTATCACATACCACTACGTGGTTAGTGACGTTGATATGTTCCTTGGATTGGGAAGAGCTTCCTACTTGTTGCTGCAGAAGGGCAAATTCGGCTTCTAGGAGTGCTACTTTACTTAAATCATCCTGCTTGGCTTTGAGTGGCATAGCCCGCGAGTTGCTATATTGAGAATCGTGGATTGCCATTGACTCGATAGTTGCACTAGCTATTTCTACATCGATTTGATCGAAGCGAGCATTGTTAGCGGAGTCGAGGATATGACACGATTCGCCACAACAACCGTTGTAGAAGGTAATAGCTAGGAACTATGAATCAAGGCCATGATGAGGGCATTCTCTTTGTAATTATTTATACCTTTCCCATGCCTCATAAAGGCTTTCGTCGCCTCTCTGACGGAATCCAGTGATTTGACTCCGTAAGAGTGCGGTTCGTTCTGGTGGGAAGTACTTTTGATAGAAAGCAAGAGCTAGACCATCCCAATCGACTATTCCTAAGGCAACTCGATCAAGACTATTGATCCAGAGTTTTGCCTTCCCTCTTAAAGAGAAAGGAAAGAGTGTTTCTCTAATCTGCTCTTGGGATACTCCAGTTTGTCTAATCGTGGAGCAATAGTCACAGAAGTTTTGGATATGAAGGTTGGGATCTTCTGTGGCATTGCCACCAAATTGATTTCTTTCTATTAGATTGATGAAGGCAGGTTTGATTTCGAAGTTTTGGGCTGTAATTTGAGGTGTAGCGATACCCCTTGGAAGTGTATCTGCGGTGGGTTTGGAATGGTCGGAAAGTCGAACCATTTTTGTTTGTGAAGATGATGATGGAGTGTTGATTGAAGGTTGATTGATTTTTGGGAATGGAGATGAGAATGGATCTTCTTCTCCTTCAAGATTAGGTAAGATATCCGAGTATTTCTCATGAATACGATCTAAACTTGAAATATCAGAAGCGTTTGAAATTTCGTTGAATAGCTTTAATTTCCTACGCAGAGTTCTTTCTAGTTCGGGGTCTAAAGGAATAGGGGTCCCTAGTCTAGAAGATCTGGGCATAAGATTGGAAAGCTAAGATGAAAAATCAAGAGAGGTCTAAAGGAATTGAGGTTCCTAAAGACTAGATGAAACTAATTGCGATAAAAATCACAATAAAAAGGAAAATTATACCGTGCTCCCCGGCATCGGCGCCAAAATTTCATCGGACCTGTCGCAAGCCCGATGCAAAGATAATTTACCTAGACTAGGCTAATAATAAATTAATGTAATTAGGGAAGTAGGGGTCGATCCTCAGGGAGATGATATTTCCTATAGATTGTGAATCGTCTCACAATTGAGTTCTATCTAACGATTTTATTGGTTTTGAGGTTTGGAATTCTAAACTAATAAAGAACATAAATAAAAACAAAATAAAAGCAAACTAGAATGGAAACAATAAAGTAAATGATGAATAAATAATAATGAGAAGCATCTAGGGAAGTAGGTTCACACATGTAGATTGACATATTGATGAAATTGGATTTAGGATATGCAAATAATTCATTGTGAGTTCGTAAGAATGGTGTGTTCATTACAATCATTGATCAGATGGTCTAGCAGGCATTTAGGCGATTTACTAGGTCTTAATCTACCATGTCATGCTTTGTCTACTCAATTCTCGTATGTCTACCTTGGAAAAGAATTCCATACTAGTCAATGATTTTGATCAGGAATCGTCAACTATTGTTAAAGTCCAAACATGCATAGACACAATGTTTTAAAGGCACAATTTCTTTTATCCAATTGTCATCTTTTAATCAATCTAACATGGCTACCCTACACCCTAGAATGTAACACCCCGTAATTTTGAAAGACCAAAATTATATTTGAAAAATAATAAATTTAATTTATTTTAATTTATTACGATTTATTTGAATTTATGATATTTTAATATAATTATTTTTGGGCTTTTGATTACTTTAGATTAAAATAATACAAATATCTAAGATATTTGTAACTTTATCGATCTGTCAACTTAAATTCAGCAACAAATCGCTTAAACCCGGACCCGTCTTCTTCCTCTTCCACACGCCTCTCCCTCTTGTTCCCTTAGGATTAGATATTTTCATTTCTTTTGATTAAACTAACATAATATCTAATAATATCTAGATATTTACCATAATAACTAATAATATCTAGATATTTACCATAATATCTAAGATATTTATAAAACCCGAGTCAATCCCGTAACAACAAGTTCAAAACCCGACTCCCGTTAATCCCCTATATTACACGGTCCAACCTCCCCTCTTACTCACTAATTATCTTTTCATTTTACATTAAATCAACTTAATATCTACTTAATACCTTCTTTAATATAATCACAATTGTTCTTCGGTGTTCTTGATCGTTCTTGAGCAAAATCGTCACAAAACCTTCGTTACTTGGCCAAATCCGTTCTAAATTATATTTCTAGAGTCTCCTCTCCGCTCTTCATCTCCGTGTACGTTTCATTTTCAATTCCGACAAAATCGTTTTCAACACTTTAATTGTTGAAATCAAGTTTTAATACTAATAACGTTATTTTTGTCATTTATTATAGGAGAAGATTATGAAGACGATTAGTGTGACTCGTATATTTTAGAAGAAGATTAGTAGACGGGTTTTTAGGTCTTATTTTGGTGCTATTTGGTTTTGTTGTGACACCCTCAAATTTGCGGAAAGAAAAAAAAATAATTTAACTGAATAAAATATGAGAATACATAATAAAGGTGTCTTAAATACAAAGGTTCATAATGAAAAGGAAATAAAATTATACATAAGAATTATACAAGACGGGAGACATATCTCCCGTATAAATACGGAATATAAAAGAGTGTATAATAATATACAATTTAAGAACCGAATATAGGTCCAAGGTAAATAATTCGCTCGCTAGCTCGTCAATGTACCCAATGTATGCATCACAAACCTGTCAACCGCATTAAATATAAACACGGAAGCCACAGTCAGTGGGGAGTAACTCCGAGTTCTCCCAGCCACGAAATGTCGAGTTTAATTAAACATGAATAACATAAAAGCAATGTATATGGAAAATACAAAACCTTAACATATATGATATGCTTTTCATGTTATGAAACAATTAACTAACATATAACCTAGCATATGAAAGCTATCATGTGAACCGATAATAAACTATAACACTAGGTAGGGAAGCTGGTATGCTAGCTCAGAGGTTACCGTTAACATGGCCATGATACACTCAAACCCTAATCCAACATAATATCATGTGAATAAGTTAACATCCGGTAATCCAAACTCTATCAACCTTAGCCGGCTTGCATCTCACCTTCTAAGATTCATAGAATCATACAAACATGAAAGACCAATACTTCTATAAACAGGCATAAGTTCCTAGGACGGCCAATAGTCGACTGTAACTCGAGTCTATACCACAAGGTAGGAAAACATCCTAGTCCTAGACTGATCAGACCTAGCGACAACAGCTAACCCATTCCTCGTCTCATTACCAAAAGTACATGAGAATCTCTACTAGGCGACCCCCTAAGCAGAGTTGGCTAGTACTTAAGCTGGCTCCATTCCCAAAGTGGAAGCAATTAGGCAGCCATGCCCCCGGCTTGGTATCAAAAGGCCCAAGCCAGTGACACAAAAGCTATCAAGCCATGAACATATACTCGTTAAAGATAGTAAGGCCTATCAATGTCATGGTCCAAGATACTCATTTAGAATTAGAATGGTCAAGACGCCATATACTCATAATTCTCTATGGGTACTTAGTCAACACGACACCAACCATATAATCAAACAGTCACGGGAAAAACTTCCTATCATGTGACTAATTGCATATAAATCATATTCAAATATCATATCGCCTCATATCTACTAAGGCTCATTCATTCATTCATTAAATAAAACCTTACCTGAAGACAAATCCCCGACCCGAGTCCCGCGACGGGTCATCAGTCAAAACGGGGCTGACTAGATCTTAGTTTGACCAAACCCGTTTGGTCAAACCGGCTAGAAACAGAGTCTTTACCAATTAGACTTAGACATAAAATCAACATATTCATTACATGTTATTTTATTAAAACTTCTAACATGTGAATTATTAAATCTTCCGAAAAACCCGCTTGACTTAAAGAATATCAAATTAAACTACGATCCCGTATTATAATCTCTAACATGTGAGAAATAATAATTTTATGAAAAACCTTTTAATTAAATATTTTACTTATTAACATTTCTCACTTGCTAAATATTACAAAACACGATAAAATAACAATAACTCAAAAACCGTCACAAGTCCAAGGAAGGGGACCCACGGACTAATTTGGGCCGAGCATAACCGGGCCTGGACTGGGCCCACGGGCCTGGTTTGGGCTGTTTTGATTAAAAATTCTAAAACCGTTTCTTAATATTTTCCCGCATGCTTAACATATTTAAAACCCGTCAAAACAATAACAAAACAATCAAATATCGACACAACCCACAAGGACCAAACACGGACCAACCAGACCGGGCTGGACCGGGTCTGAACCGGCCTGAACCGGCCTGGTTTGGGCTGGTTTTTCAGCCATTTTACACGGCCACTTCCAAGGCCAAACAACAACCATTTTCCAATTATTTCTAACATGATTTTTATTAACCACATCCATTTTTAAACATCCAATTCAACCATCATCATACAAAAATCATGATTATGAACAAATCATTCAAATATGTCAAGAACACTAATCATGCTAATTATTCATACAACATAATAAAAATAACTACTTATCATGTTACTACTTAAAAATCATAAGTAACAATAATATAAACTAAAACAAAAGATATGTGACATTAATTCGTCGAGTAAATCGGAATCGTTACCTTAGCTAGAAAAATCAAGTAGCACCAAAAATAATAAGTAAAGAAAAACCCGTCTACTAATCTTCTCCTAATATATACGAGTCACCAAACTCGTCTTCAAAATCTTCCCCTATAAGAAATGACAAGAATAATATTATTAGAATTAAAACTTGATTTCCATAATTTAAAGTGTTGAAAACGATTTTGTCGGAATTGGAAATAAAACGTACGTGGGGATGAAGAGCGAAGAGGAGACTTTAGAAATATAAGTTAGGACGGATTTGAACAAGTAATGAAGGTTGTGTGACGATTTTGCTCTAGAACGATGAAGAACAATGAAGAACGATGAAGAACACCAAGAACGATTTTGATTATATTAAAGAAAGTATTAATTAGATGTTAAGTTGATTTATTGTAAAATGAAAACGTAAGTAGTGCATAAGGGTGGAGTGGGTGCCGTGTAATATAGAGGAAATATGGAGTTGGGTTTTGAAATTGTTGTTACGGAATTGACTCGGGTTTTATCATTATAATAAGGTAATTAATTAGATATTAAGTTAATTAAATCAAATATCTAGATATTATGTTATATTAATGAAAAGAAAGGAAAATATCTAGCCCTATTAGAGGAAGAGGAGCCGTGTGGCTTGGTGCTTGTCGGGTCTGTTTTGTAAACGGTTTGCGTAATTTTCGTTGACGGATCGATAAAGTTATAAATATCTAAGATATTATTATTAGTTTAATAAAAAGAATGAAAATATCCTAAAGTGAGTGGAAAAAGATGACATGGGCGTGTGACTCATGCCAAAGTCGAGTTTCGGGTTTGTTTCGGTATTTACGATGACTCGGGAATAGTTAAAT
>JAIUZE010067968.1:0-17646 GCA_022085475.1 Heliosperma pusillum | reverse complement strand
TCATGGATGAACAGGTTGCTTGCATGGATGGCTTTTTGCTTGGCATTTTTTGGTTCGCGGTGTGAGCTGCGGGCGTTGTCCCTGGATAAAACACCTCTAGACGATTTTAGCTTGTATGCTAAACACTTTTACTTGTTAACATTTTGGAGAGACTTCGTCTCTTGATGTAGTATAATTCGGACTTTAGTTTGTAATATTTGACACTCCTCGTATTCTTTCCTTGCATGTATAAAAGTTTTTAAAACTTCATATTTCCGCTATATAATTGACATGCTTGTTTGTTTTATATTTCCGCATTCGCGAGGGTTGTCACAGAAGGAGTAGTGAGGAGCTTTAGTTTGATTGAAAATGGTGTTAGGGTTTTGGTGGTTTGTATGGGGAAGAAGAGATGAGTGAAGAGGATGAGTGGAAAATGAGGGGATTAGGTTATAAAGAGGGTGAGTGGAAAAATGTGGAAAAATCCTAAAAGCGGGTTAAGGCGTAACTCACACGGAATTCCAAGTAAAGTTCGAATACGAACTCGGAATTGTTAAATTAGACATGGGAAACTAAGTTCTAGACTTAATCTAAAATTACGCTGAAAAGTATCCGTATAATATTTTTAAATTACAAATAGGGTACAATTTGCGGGTGTTACAGTCACTGTGGTAAGAAACTTCAAAGTGAAAGATAGGTAAGTATCCGACCTTATTTCCAAATATCTCTCCAACCTAATATTTTTGAGAAATTGTAAGGTGGAGTCATAAAGACCGTATTTTTCGAGAGTTGGGCAGTTGAAGAATATTGTGATTAGTAATTTATGTGTTTCGAGTTTTTTGAAAGCGGACTTAAGGTCCCCCGTGAGTAGACCTGGCAAATGGGTCATTCGTGCCAGGTTTGGGTCGAGTCACTACGGGTTGGGGCAATTTCGGGTCAATAATTCTCGGGTCAACTTCTGCTGGAGTCATTTTTGGGCCGGGTCATTTTGGATCGGGTCATTATGGGTCATTTCGGGTCAGAGTTTGCTTAAAATAAGTTAATTTGGGTCATTTTCGGTTGTTTGGGTCACTTTGACACACTTCAATTCGGGTCATTTTGGGTCTGGTCAATCTTGGGTTGGGTCAAATCGTGTAATTGAGGTCAAGTTTGGGTCACACTTTGCGGGTCACTTTGGGATTTCGGGTCACCCTTATCGGGTCGAGTCATTCATGTCGGGTTAGTTTTGCCAGGTTTACCCTGAGTCCCTCTATTCCAGTAAAGGTAGGTGAGGGTGGGCACTAGACTCCCCTTCTTTGTTTTCCTCTTCTTATCGATTCCAAAAACTCTTGGCATTGTCTAGCACCTGGTAGCAATCGAAAATCACTCAAAAACAACTTTTTTCTCAAAGAGGCAATTCAACAAACACCTTATGTGCAAGGTGAATGATGAACCTTCAAAATGGGGTTGCTGAATCCTCATTTCCCTGACTCGGAAAAATGTTTTACACAGCAATTACACAACAATAACAATAAAAACAACACAAAATAATCATCAAAATTGAAAGAAAAAATGATCTTAAGTAAGCATAAAAACAGAGTTTTGACACAGTCTTTTTTTACCTTTACGATTCCTCCAAAAGTATTCCCTAGATGCTTGTAGTTGATAGTAATACCCTTTTTCCAAAATCAAAAACCCCAAAACTTTCCTCAAGTCTTTAGATTTCCAATTTTTTGAAGTTAGGTTTTGAGATGGCAATGTGGGAAAAATTCAATTTTTGATGATTAATGATGAAGAAGAGAGTAGATTTCTGTTGGGTGGATGATGATTTGCAATTTTAGTGAAGTGTGTAGCGGTGTGGGACTGATTCGTGGTGGTAAGATGGTGTTTGAGAGATGGGGTTCCCGTGTTTGTTAGGATAGAACGAATAAGAAAAGGTGTTGCAATTTCGAATCAGAGGGGTCTTACATGATTTTTGCACAAGCTGCGCAAGTTCGCTTAGGCTACGCTACTCTCGGCTCTGTGTGCCTTTCTTAGCTTCCTTATAATTTGTGTGACAACCCTCGGGAATGCGGAAATAAAACATACAAGCATGTGATTTAATTAGCGGAAAAATACGGTGTTAACAAAAGTATAATATATTACAGACTTAAAGTATAATTACAGACTTAAAGTATAATATATTACAAGAGACGGAGTCTCTCAAAATGTTAACAAAAGACAAATTTGTTTAGCAACTAGCTAAGGAGCGTCTAGAGGTGAATCATCCAGGCCAACGCCCGCTAGCTCACACCGGAACCCTAAATACCACAAGCAAAAAGCCATCCAATCAAGCAACCTGTTCATCCATGAAAACGATGAACGCCACAGTCAGTGGGGAGTAACTCCGGGTTCTCCCAGCCATATCACAATAAACATACTTAAACGGTAATACGAAATAGAAGCATGCATATATAAATGTATATGTGAAATACGAGAAGGATAAATAGGCAATTCAATATATAAAGATATCGATACATGAAGTACAAAACCGTAGCCATCATTTTATAGACAAACCCAGGGAAAACACACTTAGGCAACTATATACTCACTAGGGCTTACATCTCATCGTTAGCGGCATATACTTGATAAGGTAGAAACTCGACATATAAACCATGTCAATCATCTATTTCATGCATGTGTCCAACTCAATGTTCACGTATAAATCAACTTACAAACAACCATCCAATCATACGAATATGACACATATTCTCTCACGGTAAATGACACTCACTAGCATCATGTACAATAGCAAGACAAGCCAATGGAAGCCCACGGGATAAGACATTTCTCGGAACCGTATACGATAAGACATTTCGTATACTCATGACCTAGACAAACAAGTTCACGGGATAAGACGTTTCGCGAAATCGTGTACGTTAAGACATTTCGTACACACAAGACTCTAATCCTCTCGGTAGGACGACGATAATAATACGGTCCTAGTCTAAACCTGGCCAGACTCTCGAGACAAGACGTGTACTCGATTCGACATGTGGCTAGACGTGCACACATCCAAGACTCGGTCAAACATAGAAGCCGAGTACCCCAAATCCGGCAGTACGGCCAACGGCAGAGGCAGACAAAGAGATCGATAGTCAAGAGTCAAGCTAGTACGCTACATGCAAATGACACCACCTCGTAAGGATACAACATTTGACGGTCGGGTCAATCAACGCATTACGTTCGCCTCCTAACAACGTCGTCATATCCCCACTAACAAATGCACAAAGGCATCACGGTTACACTTCACCGCTCCGACATTTAAGTCTAACGGTTATAAAGTATGACCGGGGAATGAGAGTTCATAACACTTTACAATTAGTGTTCAAATCATAACATATGTAAAACCGACTCAAGGTGGGATATATGAAAAACCGTCACAAAACATGCGATACAAGTGAAAGGAATATAATATATTCGAAACATTAATATTTAAAGTCATTACGTAAATTATACGATAAACAAACCATGCGAACTATTATAAATTAAGATTTAAGAAATTATAAGAAATAACTCCAGCAGAATGCCAGCCAGTCAGGGGGACCGGAGGCCGGGCACCCTGCTGGCGCCTCATGCACAAACCATAATCCTTAAAAATACGGCGTGTTCCCAGCCGGTCAGGGGGACCGGCACCCGGGCACCCGGCTGGGAACAACACAACATCAATACAAACTTCAATTCTGCTGCGTCCCCAGCCGGTTGGCAGACCGGCGGCCGGGCACTCGGCTGGGAACCACAGTTCACCCGAGAACAACAACACAAGTTCATCAAATTTCAATTTTCATAAATAACTACTATCAACTATCAATAATCATTAATTATCATCAACAATCATCAACCAACAACAATCATCATCAACAACACAATTCTTATGATCACTAATACTATTCTAAATACGATTACTAACATAGAAAACACGTTAAAACACGTAAATGATATCGAGTAACCCTTCACCGTTACCTTTTCGCGTCTTCAATCCGCGTCAATGTCCTCTTCTATCAAATAGTAGTCTTTGTCGGGAACTTGAAGGTCACCACCTACAATTAGATAATAAAAGATGAATATAATTCACCTTTGAGAAAGACGGATAAATTGAAAAGCGAGAAACACGGTAATTTTATTACTAACTAAGATAGAGGACGATGAGAGGGAAAGAATAAAACGAACTTGAGTAAATTAGAGCGAGAAACGAAGGAGTTGTGACGATTCTAAGCTTGGAAGAATATGGAGGTTAGGGTTTTGGGTTTACTTGGTGAAGATGAAGAAGATGTTGAGTGTGAGGGAGTTTAGGGTTAAGGAGAGTATATGAAGGAGTAAGTGGAAAAACATGGGAAAAGCCCAAAAGCGTCTTAAGACGCAACTTACTCGGAATCTCGCGTAAAGCCGAAAACGAACTCGGAACTTCTAAACTAGACACGGAAAATTTAATTTTAAACTAAAACTATATTTCGCTGAAAAGTATCCGTACTATATTTTTACTATAAAAAATAGGGTACATTTGCGGGTGTTACAATCACCCCCCCCCCCCCCCTTTTAAAAAGTTTCGTCCTCGAAACTTGAGTGTAGAAAACAAAAGTATCAAAGACAAGAATCGGTTTTCAAAATCAACACGAAAGCTTTTACAAGGGAAAACATTTATGAAACGAGGTTCATCTCAAAAATGGTTTAAAGAGATTTTTCATAAGTGCGAAACTTTATTTACTGATCTCAAGAGTGCCCGTCGCGAACGAGAACTCTAGTTATCAAAATCAATCAATTCAAAACAAACGTTAGTAAGTGCAGGATTAGTCACCAGAAGTCTCAAATAACAAGTCCAAACATCCAACCAAACGCAAAAATCCAAATATAAAAGCGAAAGACATCTATTTTCTCCAAAAAGTAGGTACCAAATTCGTCTTTAAAACTTCCGTGAAACCTTAGATTGGAAATACAATATGAAAATTTGGAAGTTTTCTCAAGGATAAATTCAAAATAACAAGATATTATACATACATATCGCGACTCGAACCTTAAGTCCGCAACTCACGATGCTAAGAGGTATGTCCAACGAGCAAAAAGGACCAAAAAGGGAAAGGATTGAAGAGTAGCAGATTGAGGAAGGGTCAATTTGAGGGAAAAGAGGGGAATGAACTCCAAACCTATCTTTCATCTATTAAAATTCAAACGTCGTTCGCCACTCGACATCACTAACTTCACGAGTAAACCAAATCCTCAAGAGAATGCAATTTACTCAATTTGCAACTCAAGACTTTCAATCATTAGATTCCTACAAAAATATTCCATAATTACGAGGCTTCAAGCCGCTAACCTAATTATTCAAATCCAATTAGTATCTACTAAGGTCCATCGGCGCAGTAGACTCCACAACTATCAATCCACATGAAAAATTCATTACGTACTCTAATCTTCTTAGTTCCATCAAAACTCTTATTAGAAACCACCAACAAAGATATTCATATCTAGGGAAACATGATTGCTACCAACCACAAGGTAAAAGAGACTTACCATGAAATCCTTTGGTCCAATTCCTTCCAAAACTCATTATCCTAAATCATTAACAATGAACCTTCTCATCTTCAAAAGTTAAATCACAACCTCAAGAGAGATTAGTCACAAATCTCAATTCACTTATATGTTGCCAAATCACAGGGCAATGCGACCGTTAATCAAATTATATAGCTCATTCAAACTCAAAATACATCGGTTTTCGTTTATGACAATATTCCTCAAGTTTGGTTATGCAATCCAAATTACACAAGGTAATTATTCTTGTTAGGGTCCAACATGTAAGGACAATAAATTCCCAGATAGCCATTAAAGAAATCACTATAATTCTTAACAATAACAAACTATCCTTACGCTTAGTTCGATCCTCAAAATGATATTGCGACATCAAGTTTCAAAGTCTAAAACCACCAAGAGAGTTTCACCCTAAGTTTATCCTCAATTCCTTATAATCAACTAAATATGAAACTAGCTCTATAGGGTGGGTAGGTACCGTATTTGAAACATCTTCAAAACACATCTACTAACCTCTCACATTAGCTAATAAGAAAACCATCTCACAAGAGAGTAAGGAATACGGATATGATACAAGGAACGCTAGGAGGCATCATCAAAAGACTACGATATAATGGAATAGATGAAGGCGGAAAAGGAAAACGAGGTTGATCTAAGGAAGTGAACCTACCAGTAACGATCTCCGGGTGAGCATTAGCTTCGGCTCGGCTGAGTACGTAAATGGATCCTTTAGCTCTGGCACCGGGTACGGGAGTCTGACGATTGGGGCATTCACGAAAGCGGTGACCCGGCTTCTTGCAGAAAAAGCAAAAGAGGGGCCTATCATAACATCCAACTCCGGGGTGAACGGGTTTCCTACAACTGTCACACATTCGTCCTTGAGCTTGAGGGGGAGCATTGGGCCTAGGAGCCGCATTCGGGTTAGCTTGAGGGTGATAAGGAGCAAGTGTTCTTGCATTAGAATTTGAGGGAGCATTAAAACGCCTCTTGTTAGCATAGGCATTAGAAGAAGAGGGAGTGAAAGGTCTTTTGTCATGGAAGTTTGACCTTAGATTGAAAAAGAGGGAAGGAGAGGGATTCTTCATCTTCGCTTCATCTCTAACGGCCTTCATGGAGTTCTCCGCCCAAAGGGCATCATCATAAAACTCCCCGAAAGAAGTAGAGCTCCTCCTTACCTTACTTTGAAGCAAGGCACTTAGCTTTTTACGGTAGTAAAAAGCTTGATCCTCATCATCCTTGATGACTCTTGGTGCAAAGTGAGTAAGCTTGTTGAATTGCGTGGTAAAGTCTTGAACCGTCAAGTCACTTTTCTTGAAATCAATAAATTCCTTTAGCCTTTGTTGCTTGAGCTCCTTAGGATAAAATCGGTCTTCCACGAGAGCCTTGAAACATTCCCAACCGAAATTTATTTCAAGAATGGCGGTGGGATAAGTAATCGACCACCAATTGTCGGCTTCCCTCACCAGAAAGTGCTTAGCAATCCTTACCTTGTCCTCTTCACGGACTTGGTATAAATCAAATTGCTTCTCGATTTCTCGAAACCATTCCGATAGCTCGGTAGGGTCCGGCTCTCTACCGTAAGGTACAATCTTACTCCTAGCTATTTGGCTAGCCACTCAAGCGTAGCCTCCTTGGTGGTTATCTTCTCTACGAGGGGGGACTTGGTTGGCTTGAGCAATAGCAGCATCTTGCTGGTCCTTTAGAACTTGAGTAAGAGCTTCTAGCATAACATTCTCTACTACTCGAGGTCTAACCATCTTCATAAGAAACAAAAACAAAACAAGTTAATCCTAACACTTAGCATAAACAAATAGACTACCAAGTAAAGTCCTTAACTTCTACCCATCTCTCATTTATTATTTCAAGGTCAAATAGTTTATGTTTAGGGTTCACGTGTGTGCGTTGGGAGCGTTAAAGCTCTGATACCAACTGTGACAACCCTCGCGAATGCGGAAATAAAACATATAAGCATGTGATTTAATTAGCGGAAAAATACGGTGTTTTTAAAACTTTTTACATGCTAAAGGAATGGTACGAGGAATGTCAAATAATTACAGACTTAAAGTATAATATACTACAAGAGACGGAGTCTCTCAAAATGTTAACAAAGACAAAGTTGTTTAGCAACTAGCTAAGGAACGTCTAGAGGTGAATCATCCAGGCCAACGCCCGCTAGCTCACACCCGAACTCAAAATACCACAAGCAAATAGCCATCCAATCAAGCAACCTGTTCATCCATGAAAAACATGAACGCCACAGTCAGTGGGGAGTAACTCCGGGTTCTCCCAGCCATATCACAATAAACATACTTAAACGGTAATACGAAATAGAAGCATGCATATATAAATGTATATGTGAAATACGAGAAGGATAAATAGGCAATTCAATATATAAAGATATTGATACATGAAGTACAAAACCGTAGCCATCATGTTATAGACAAACCCGGGGAAAACACCCTTAGGAAACTATATACTCACTAGGGCTTACATCTCACCGTTAGCGGCATATACTTGATAAGGTAGAACCTCGACATATAAACCACGTCAATCATCTATTTCATGCAAGAGTCCAACTCAAAGTTCACGTATAAATCAACTTACAAACAACCATCCAATCATACGAATATGACACATATTCTCTCACGCTAAATGACACGCACTAGCATCATGTACAATAGAAAGACAAGCCAATGGAAGCCCACGGGATAAGACATTTCCCGGAACCGTATACGATAAGACGTTTCGTATACTCATGACCTAGACAAACAAGTTCACGGGATAAGACGTTTCCCGGAATCGTGTACAATAAGCCGTTTCGTACACACAAGACTCTAATCCTCTCTGTAGGACGACGATAATAGTACGGTCCTAATCTAAACCTGGCCAGACTCTCGAGACAAGACGTGTACTCGATTCGACATGTGGCTAGACGTACACACATCCAAGACTCGGTCAAACAAAGAAGCCGAGCACCCCAAATCCGGCAGTACGGCCAACGGCAGAGGCGGACAAAGAGATCTATAGTCAAAAGTCAAGCTAGTATGCTACATGCAAATGACACCACCTCGCAAGGATACAACATTTGACGGTCAGGTCGATCATCGCACTGCGTTCGCCTCCTAACATCGTCGTCATATCCCCACTAACAAATGCACAAAGGCATCACAGTTACACTTCACCGCTCCGACATTTAAGTCTAACGGTTATAAAGTATGACCGGGAAATGAGAGTTCATAACACTTTACAATTAGTGTTCAAATCATAACATATGTAAAACCGACTCAAGGTGGGATATATGGAAAACCGTCACAAAACATGCGATACAAGCGAAAGGAATATAATATATTCGAAACATTAATAATTAAAGTCATTACGTAAATCTATACGATAAACGAACCATGCGAACTATTATAAATTAAGATTTAAGAAATTATAAGAAATAACTCCAGCAGGGAGCCAGCCTGTCAGGGGGACCGGCGTCCGGGCACCCGGCTGGCGCCTCATGCACAAACCAAAATCCTTAAAAATACAGCGTGTTCCCAGCCGGTCAGGGGGACGGCAGCCGGGCACCCGGCTGGGAACAACACAACATCAATACAAACTTCAATTCTGCTGCGTCCCCAGCCGGTCGGCAGACCGGCGGCCGGGCACCTGGCTGGGAAGCATAGTTCACCCGTGAACAACAACACAAGTTCATCAAATTTCAATTTTCATAAATAACTACTATCAATAATCATTAATTATCATCAACAATCATCAACTAACAACAATCATCATCAACAACACAATTCTTATGATCACTAATCCTATTCTAAATACAATTACTAACATAGAAAACACGTTAAAACACGTAAATGATATCGAGTAACCCTTCACCGTTACCTTTTCGCGTCTTCAATCCGTGTCAATGTCCTCTTCTATCAAATAGTAGTCTTTGTCGGGATCTTGAAGGTCACGACCTACAATTAGATAATAAAAGATGAATATAATTCACCTTTGAGAAAGACGGATAAATTGAAAAGGGAGAAACACGCTGATTTTATTTCCAATTAAGATAAGGACGATGAGAGGGAGAGAATAAGACGAACTTGAGTGAATTAGAGCGAGAAACGAAGGAGTTGTGACGATTCTAAGCTTGGAAGAACATGGAGGTTAGGGTTTTGGGTTTACTTGGGGAAGAAGAAGAAGATGTTGAGTGTGAGGGAGTTTAGGGTTAAGGAAAGTATATGAAGGAGTAAGTGGAAAAACATGGGAAAAGCCCAAAAGCGTCTTAAGACGCAACTTACTCGGAATCTCGCGTAAAGTCCGAAAACGAACTCGGAAAATCTAAACTAGACACGGAAAATTTAATTTTAAACTAAAACTATATTTCGCTGAAAAGTATCCGTATAATATTTTTACTATAAAAAATAGGGTACATTTGCGGGTGTTACAATTTGGCTAAGGCATTTCCCGACCCTTTTCTTCACCCCATCCTTCACCCTCCTATGTATGGATTACATTTTCCATCCTGGTCACTTTGTCCTTTTGACATGCTTCTCGAGGTGGCCATCTTGCTTCACTACACACTTATACATTTGTCAAAAGCATCCCAAAGGTTGATAATTGTTACAAAGAGGGTCAAAAATGATTAAAAACTACCTTCTTAGAATTGAAGTTGCATATTAACATTGATAGAGTATTTACAAATTGTTGTCGTATATTTAATGTCGATGTCTCGACGAAAAGATGCATCGCGTGGGTTACTTGTCATAGATTGGATCCTCCAAGGGGAGATCATCTTCATCATGTGGAATTAAAACTTTGAAGTAGACCTTCTACCGTTGCCCTGTGACTTTTAAAACCTTCCCAAAATTTAGGTCTTCCACTTCCACGGATCGTGAGGAAAAAATCTCTTCACTACATAAGGTCTATACCATTTGGATCAAAGCTTGCTGGAAAGAGTAGAAGTCTATTTTAAAACACAAGACTTCTTGCCCCTCTTTGAATTCCTTCAGGTTAATCATTTTATCATGCCATTTCTTGGTTCTTTTGTTTGTAAATGTGGGCATTCTCAAAAGCTTCCTCCCTTAACTCCTCAACCCCTTGGAGTTATAGCTTGCGAAGCAATCCCGCTTCATTGAGATTTTTATTGAACGCTTTGATTGCCAAAAAGCCTTATGCTCCTATTCAATGGGAAAATGGCAAAATTTCCCATAAATGAGGCGAAAAGGTGACATACTAATAGAGGTTTTGTAGGCGGTAATGTACGCCCATAGAGCATCATCAAGTCATCTGCACCAATTCTTGCGACCCCGGTTGACTATCTTTTCTAGGATTCTCTTTATCTCCCTATTAGACACTTCTGATTGTCTATTGGTTTGAGGATGGTAATTCGTTGATATCTTGTACAAGACATTGTACTTCTTGAGAAGGCCACCAATGACTTTATTACAAAACTGAGTTGCGATGTTGCTTACTATAACTTTAGGGAAACCGAATCTTGTGAAGATATTAGCTTGTATGAACATTGCTACCGTCTTTGCATCATTGTTTCGGGTCGGGATGGCTTTCACCCACTTGGAGACATAATTCACTCCAACAAGAATGTAGAGAAATCCGAAAGAGTTGGGAACTGGCCCCATGAAATCCAAACCCCAATCATCGAAGAATTTGCAAAAGATCATAGGTTTTTTTGGCATTGCGTCCTTCCTTGATATGCCCCTCATCCTTTGACAACGCTTTGTAGATACCTCGTTTCTATACCTTTCCGCCAACCACCCAGTGATGATTGCGCCGCATGTTTGGTATGCGAAACGATTTATGACAGTTCATAAGTTTATCGTTAAGTGATAGCTCAAATAATTGTGCCTACCCCTTGGTCATCATCTATGTGCCGATACGGTCGTGTTGACAGTCATTAGAGTTTATTTGGAGTTCGGGTCAAAAACCGCTTCATTTTCCATAAACCATCTTTTAAAACCGAGTCTGAACGCTCGAGATTATTCCGGATATTTTAATATTTCAAAACTTATCATTTTTGGTAAAATATATCCGTATTTTATTTAGAAAGAATTCGAGATCTACCGCAATTCCTTATAAGAAATTTGGAAATCTTTCTTTCAAAGTAGGAAACTGCTTGGGAAATAACGCAACAGGTGCTGCACCTCTTCCAAGAGTCGCAGTGCCTGCTACGCCTCTTCTCCATACTGTTTTGCCTGTTTCCGGAATATTTTCTAGATTTCTTTCTGTGTTCGAGTTATTCCAAAACTCTTCAGATTTTATACCTATAAAAAGAGAGGTTCGTTCCCACTTTCGAGGCACGCGAGTGTTCCGCCCTTTCTTCTCTCTCTTTCCATTCTAGACCTTGATCTAAGCATTTTGACATCTACGTGATTGATCAATCGACCACGTAAGCTCAGATCCTTCTGGGTACCCGTCTCGTTTTGCATTGACCTACCAATTTGACCACTACACTTAATCAACTTAATCAATCAGTTTTTCGATCCTCTAACGAGGGCAATTTAATTACCTTCGAGTCGAGCTATCACTAAAACGCAACTTAGTGAATCTTGGTTTCCTCAAACATGTAAGTCTGAGGGTGTAATAATCCCATCTTTTGTATTTTATTTTGTACTTTATTTAATTCATGTAAGATTCATGTCGGATTTATGTCAAACCTTTTTTAAAACCTTTTTTTAATAGTCTTATTTAAATCACCTTTTTTATATTTAGATAGTTCTTTTTTTTATCCCTAATAATTCAATATTAGCGGGTTTTGTCATCTTTAGATCAAGATCGTGTCTTTAGAGGTTAGATATGTTCATATCTAGTCTTTGAATTTGTCTTTGATATAATTTAGTGCAAATTAATCTATTAAATCATCTTTATTCGACTTATAGATCGGTCATAAACTGTAAAACCACCAATGAATACTAATTAATCGCGATTCTGGGTTCACAGCCAGAACACACCTCTAGAACAGACGCAGGGGTTGGTGCACCTATTCCAGAGGACGCGTCACCTGCTGTGCCTGTTCTGGGTTGGATTATGTCTCTGCACTTCCCTTATTGTCTCTATGTAGCTTAATTACTAATTAATCGACTATTAAACCTAGTATCGCTGCTAATCCGTCTTTTAATCTTTTATTCTTTTCTTTTTTCTTTCAAATCTTTGTTCTGACATATTTCCGACATATATCCGGAGATCCGTTGTAATCTTTGTTATTCTTTTGTAATTTTATCTAATCATTAACTATTGTAACGATTGTATGATTTAATTGTCTTCTCATATGTAATTAATTCTAAACCATATTTCGACATAATTATGTTAGGTTCATATACCTACTCATAAGACCCTTCTTATGATATATACTAATTAACTCTTTAATTAGTTTCAAGATCTAGTTACATGCAAACAAAAAGAAACAATAAGAGAAGAAATTTGATTTACTCACATTGGTTTTGAACGATATGGGCACAAGAGTAAGACTCCTTCTTACTCTTGTTCTTGAGCTTAAATGATTATAGAATGATTTTCCTCAAGCTTCAAGTATAGAAACACTCCAATAAGTTGCACCAAGACTATCCCAAATCACTATAATATTACAATACTAGTGTAATACAATAGTAGCCCTTAATAATAAGTCTAATATCATTGTCACTACTCTTAGTAACAATCTCAAGATATTAGAAATATGAGAACTTGTGTTTTGTGTGAAACTTCTTAAATTTCTAGTGTGAGAAAATGAATTAACAACTTATGTTTTAGTGTTAATGTGAGATGACAAGTAGTAATTAAGAAAAAAACCATCTCCTTAGTTCTATCACTATGACCGGCCACCCATAGGAGAAGGTGAGCATGCTTAACCTTTTTGTCTTTACAAACCATTAGGCTTAAGGGCTAGTTGTAGGTTAGTAATCATTATGTTCTAATCTTAATTAGAACACTAATAATTACACAAACATCTACCCATCCTCACAAAAACCGGTGCCACTTCATAAAATGGAGTCCATTTTATAATTTGTGATTTTGTCATTTGTCACATATGTGACATGTTACATGTGACATGTTATCTTGTAATATAAATATGTATTTAACTAGTTTAAATACAATTTCATGTCAAATAAATTAAACTTAATATTTTAAGTAATAATTTATAATCACATATGTATAAAATGTGTTATCTTATTTTTGGTTGATATGACTTACAACTAATTGTAATCATAATCAACCAATCATGTTTATCTCAAATGTTTCATAAACATCAAGCTGTTGGAGCCAGTGTCCTCCACAGTTAGTGCAATAACATAAATAAATCTCTGTAGGTTCACAGGGTATACTTTGTATAATAATCAGTTGATTAACGTTTATCAATAACGGTTGGCTTGCTAGATAAGTTTGACGTTATTGTCATACAGATGGCGGTGATCAACTGGTCCCTAAAAGTCCCACCTATAGGATGTGTTTGAGAGATGTGATTATTTGAGAAAATAATCATATTGATACCCTATTATATGACTAAAAGATTAGTCAGTGTATTTGACTAAAAGGTTAGTCAATGTGATGATGAGACGAAAGTTAGCTGAGACGAATTAACTGTAATTCGTAAAATTGAATATAAAAAGTTATATTTAATTATAGTATATAATGTAAGCTAATTAAACATAAACTGCTATAATTAATTGGCAAATTATAAATATACGGATATTTATAATTAATGACGGATTATAATGTCGGTCCATGTAAAACGATGATTATAAGATATTACATTATATTGGAAGCTAAAATGACCAAAAACGAAAGTATCCAGATACACTCGGGTTTTCGGGTCAATGGGTAGTTATTTTGAGGAGACCAAATCTCCTCATATTAAACCTAATGTGCCGTGAGGAAAAGAAAGAGGTGAGCAATAGAAAATTCTAACCTAATTGATCTCTCTCTCTCTCACACTGCCTCCATCTCATCTACATATCACAACTGACAAACGTTAACTGTAACTTTTGACAAAACACAAAAACCTTCTTCTCAACAGTGAGATTGTGTAAAAGGTTTACTTTCTAGCAAAAGAAAAGGGTATTTCTCGGAGCATCTTGGGTGCAACGATTAGGAGGATATCTACTTTGATATCTCTGTTCTTTACGCCAAATTGCTAGGACCGGAGGTTGATTTCTAAATCTATACTCTTATTCTTTTTTTCGTTTATGACTAGTATAATCAAGTTATTACTATTTCGTTATAATCCTATAATAATTGTATTGTGGTAATACCGATTTCCCACAAGTGGTATAAGAGCATAGGCCACGAAATTGTTTTAATTTGATTTCATAAACCGAAACAGTTTATTGCGCTGTGTGTTTGCCTCGATCGAGGACTTTAGTGTCTCGATCGAGCAGTTTTTGTGAATGTTTGTCTCGATCGAGGGCTTTATTTGCTCGATCGAGCAGTTTTCTTAATTGTTTGGTCGATCGAGTACTTGTGCTTGCTCGGTCGAGCAGTTTTCTCATTTTTGTTGGTCGATCGAGTGATGTTTATACTCGATCGAGGTCCCTGTTTGTCAACTAGGAAGAATTAGTCGATCGAGAGACTTTATTGTTTAATTTCTTCTCGATAGAGTACTTTACAGTATCGTATTTCCTTTCGTATTCGTTTTCATTTAGATTTATTTTGTTATTTTAATCTGTTAAAATAACATACAATAGATTTGTAGATGTTTTAATTTAATAAAGATTAGATTAAAATGAAAATGGAAATGATGTTGAATGAGTTTATCATTTGAAAGGATATTGATTTTTCCCTATTTTGTCGATAAGGACCGTTTTGATGAAAAAAAATTTGCCGAAAATTTCTGCTGAAAAATTTCTGTTTTTCCGTGTTCAAGTTTTGGGCCTTTAATTGTACATTATTCGGATTGTGTATAATTAATGTGAAACGGTTCACATATGCTTAATATCTTATATTTTAAAGCAGTTTGAAATGTTTAGGATAGTTCATTTTATCAGTAAAATGAATCGGGATTGTAATTAATGTGGGTAATTACAGAATCACCACATAATTATAATCGATGTTAAAGGGTGGTTTGGATAATAAAACATCGTAATAACTGTATTATGTCTTGTATGTTTTATTTTAATTGGTGCTTTTATAATGGTTTTGGATTGTTTGAATGAATTTTTATCGTATTTTACAATCAGTTGTAACTTAGTGTGGCCTTAGTAGATTGTGTTACCGTAATGATGGTAACATAGTCTTGGATGTAATTTGAGATCTCGAATCTCCATTATTTTTAATTTTGGGTTTTGAAATTAGTATGTAATAAATAGGATCTATGTAATTTTATTTATTGTAATTTCAAAGAAGACTAAAGATGGACATTGGAGCTCACTCCCGCTACATAGACCAAGAAGGGTGATCAAGTCAAGCTTCGAGGGTCCAAGCAGTTGGATTCCAAGTTGTATTTCATTCTTTTTGGTAGAATAGGCCACACTAAGACATGTTTTTCCTTTACGTTTTTCATTCTCGTTTACTTTCCATCACATGATAGATATAATTGCATCATATTCCGCCTAAACCAAACCACCTAAACCTAAAATGCATGAAAATGATTCATATAGATTGAATATTTTAATCATGGACATACAGATGTCACTCGCTTTTAGGGCCATCACCTTAGTTAAATCATTCTCGAGTTGCTAGACATTCGTTCACTTAAAATGAATTTAAGTTAAGATGATGGGACCTATTTTATCTCAACATTATAGTACGAGTAATATCTCGTGATTATGATGGACTAAAAATAGAATTTACAGAAATTTATCGACCAGGAATTCTAAAAGTAGAATTAGCCAAGAGGTTGGCTTATCAATTTACAGAAACTGAGTCTTAGGATCATTTATATAATTCTTGAGGGAGGTCAATTGTATAAATGGACGAGTCATCGAATTAAACAGTTTTTCATTAGACTCAAATTTTAAAACGATGAAACTTATCATATTTATTTTTCCACAGTCATATATTCAGATATTACTGCTAATAACAAATCGTTGGCCATACTGATGACCCAATGCCAAGTGCCACGCTCGGACGTGAGTCCTGGCTTAAGATGTTCATGGACACTATGAATCAGTCAACGCAACTGAAGAATAACGGGTCCAACGATGCAGACTGGGAGGCGGCATTACGGAATGCTGCCATTGCTGACGGTAAGCTCAAGTACTTGATTGAGCCTTTACCGCCAAACCCAGGCCCCAATGCAGGAGCAAATGAATCACTTGCTTATAGTGATTTCGTAATGGAGGCGGGTGCGATAAAGAACGTACTCATCTTTTCAATGGAATCAAATTTGTAAAGGCGATTCATTGCCCATGGTGCGAACAAGATTTTCACCACGCTCTCTAACGAGTTCTCGAAAGCTCCGAGGATCGTTAGCTATGAGCATACATGTCGCTTCTTTGAAGCGAAACTCCAGAAGGGCCAAGCAGTTAGCCCACACATTCTTGACATGATTGAGAATGTCGAGAAACTGGAGGGACTTGGTTGCAAAATCGATAAGAAGATCGTCATAGACCGCGTTCTTCATTCACTTCATGATGGTTTTACCCTTTTCAGGGCAAATTACTATATGAATGATATGAAGAAGAGTCTTCATCAGCTCCACTCACTCCTTGTACAGACAGAGAGTGATCTGAAATTGAGTGGGAGTCTGAAACAGGACGTTCTCATGATTGCCAACAAGGGCAAAGGTATGGGCAAGGCTAACGCAAACCTAGCTGTAGGGAAGCCGAAATTCAAAAAGCCAGGGCAAGGCAAGAGTGGGCCTGGTGAGTCTAGCGGTAGCTCACAAGGCAAGACAAAGAGCAATGAAGGTAACGTGGAGTGCCACCATTGCCACAAGATTGGGCATTGGAGGAGGAACTGCCTCGTGTACCGAGAGGACATTAAAGCAGGCCGCGTCTCTCCTGTTGGTATGTCTTCTTCTTTTATTCATATGATTGAGATTAACCATGCAAGTTTCGAAACTTGGGTATTAGATACTGGTTGTGGTTCTCATCTGTGTAATCATTTGCAGGGCCTAAGAAACATCACAACTCTCGCAAGGGGTGATGTGGACCTGCGAGTGGGGAATGTAGCAAGAGTAGCTGTCGTTTC
>JAIUZE010067966.1:0-13176 GCA_022085475.1 Heliosperma pusillum | reverse complement strand
GAGGTCAAGAAAGAGACAAAGCAGATAGTAGAGGTAGAATATATCCGAGTAAGAAATAAGATACGAGCATGTGATTTCTTAAAGTCAATTTGACAAAAAGATTCAAGAATGGAAATGAAACGGGTTGATGGCACGAGTAAAGGTTTAAGGTTTAATCCAAAAAATTTCTCCTTTCAGACTTAGGGTGATAGTAAAGCAACTCATCCCAAACAAAGGTCTCTTACAAGGGACCATCGTACCACAATCATCAAAGTAAGGTACACCTAGATTTAACAAATCGATGACAACCCAATTCATCCACCCTTTCATATAACACGGATTCCCAATTGCGGAATTGCAACTCAAGCATAGTAACATTCTCTCAACTCCATAATTTGACACATTCCCAAAGGTTTCAAAAATCGAAGAACCAATAAGGAATTCTCCATACTAATCTCTTTTCAACTCCTACGGCCCACAAGGTAGAACATCGAAAAAAACGTCATTATCAACATCATATAGCCCACGAGTTCATTATTAACAAAGTACAACCTCAAGTCAAACATCATCATTAACGTCCCAAGGTATTTCCATCATACCTCACATCAACGAATCTTCCTCATATCTATAATCCTCAAGTAATATGGTTCAACTTACAACGAAACCTTACTACCTCAAACGAGTCTCCGACGCCATAAGATAAGATCATATCTTTAAATCCAAGAACTATAGCCAAAAGCTTTTCCACCAAGCCTATACTCACAAACACACATTAGGAAACCACAAGACGTCACTTAATCTCAAAAGCATTTCGCACCTCAAGATATCATTCAAAACTTCTTATTTACACCAATTAGACCTATCATAAGCATGGTCTTCAAAACAATACTATACTTCTAAGTCCAAAAGACTAAATTACTAATGAGTTAAGAAGTCATAGCCAACTCATTCATCCTTACACCATCGAATATCATGAACTATTTACACACAAGTCATGACAAGCATTTATACATTAAAATTATTAAACATACCTTACCACACTTTCCTCAAGGATACCAACTCTCACCACTATAGGGTGAAATTAGATCTACACCATTTTCCTCAAATCACAAATTCATTCTAACAAACACAAATATTCCACAAAGTCCAACATTCTTCTGACCAAGTATAATATACCACAAACAAATGGGTATGGCATCCACAAAAATGTTACATGAGGAAGGTAAGGATACAAATTGATAAGGAGGAGGGAAGTAACAACAGTAATCTCTAAGGGGAGAAGAAGTTAGATGATGAAGAAGCACTTAGATAGAAGGAAGAGAGCATGATACATTAAGGGCGAGATAAAACATCGATGAGGAAGAAAGATACTTCAATTAGGCTTGTCAATCTTCAATCTTTGGTAAAGGATACTTCTTCTAGGTAACACATGATCCTCCTCAAGACGGTAGATACAAACAAACATAACATCACTCAACACAATCAACAAACAAGTTAGAACCTAACAAACATCAAGTACACCAAAGACTACCACCTTAGGTCCTTAAGCCTACCCATCTCTCATTTATTATTTCAAGGTCAAGTAGTTTAAGTTTAGGGTTCACGTGTGTACGTCGGGAGCGATAAAGCTCTGATACCAACTGTGACAACCCTCGCGAATGCGGAAATAAAACATACAAGCATGTGATTTAATTAGCGGAAATACGGTATTTTAAAAACCTTTATACATGCAAGATAGAAAATACGAGGAGTGTCAATTATTACAAACCAAATACAAAATACTACAAGAGACGTAGTCTCTCAAAGTGTCAACAAAAGACAGAGTTATTTAGCATCTAGCTAATGAACGTCTAGAGGTGTTTCATCCAGGGACAACGCCCGCTAGCTCACACCCGAACCCAAAATACCACAAGCAAAAAGCCATCCAATCAAGCAACCTGTTCATCCATGAAAAAACATGAACGCCACAGTCAGTGGGGAGTAACTCCGGGTTCTCCCAGCCATATCACATTAAACGTACATAAAAAGAAATACAAAAGTAGAAGCATGCATATATAGATATACATGTGAAATGCGATAAGGATAGATAGGCAATTCTATATATAATGATAAGAGCATATGGAATACAAATCCGAATCCATCATATTATACAAAGACTCGGGGAAAACACTCTTAGGCAACCGAATACACTCACTAGGGCTTACATCTCACCGTTAGCGGTATAAGTTTGATAAGATTGAGACTCGACAAATAAACCATGCCAAGTCATTCAATGATCAATCATATAATCATTCATGTAATCATCCATCCAAACACACCGACACAATGACGACATCTCTCATGGTAAATGAAACGCACTAGCACCGTGTACATGGCAAGTATGATTAAAAGGCATCCACGGGATAAGACATTTCGCTGAACGCATACAAGATGACATTTCGTATATGTAGACTAATTTCCTCCTGGTAGGACGACGATAATAATACGGTTCCTAGTCTAAACCTGGCCAGTCTCTCGGAATAAACGTGTTCCGATTCGACAAGCGATGACATTTCGCATCCAAGACTCGGTCAATCATTGACGCCGAGTACCCCAAATTCGGTCGATAATTCACGAAAGAGGCGGAAAAGAGTTCAAGCCTCATAACAAGTGGTACGCTACATGCAAATGACACCACCTCGCAAGTATACAACATTTGACGGCCGGTTCGATCAACGCAAAGCGTTCGCCTCCCAACAACGTCGTCATATGCCCACTAACACATGCAATTAAGCAATAAGGATACATCCCCGTTCCGACATTCCAGCCTTACGAACGTGGAGGTAGCCAAGGGAATGAGAGTACAAAGCACATAACAAAATAGTGCTCAAACCGTAACATTTGTAAAAACGACTCAAAGTGGGATATATGAAAAACCGTCACCAAGCATGATAATAGGGCATTATATAAATGTACCTATGATAAACATGAATCAATACATGATACATAAGCATTAGACCAAGTTTAAGAAACATAATAAAAAGGAAACATAGATCCCCTCTCCAAAACAACATTGTTTGAAAACCAACTAAAACAAGGGTCCACTTTAAACGGTCATAACTAGAGTTCTAGACATGCAAATGCATAAATTCCAAATTGAGGTGATATCTTATCCTCTTACGGTTACAACGCGATGTCTCAAGCCTAAAACAAGCAAGTAACGAAGGAGATATGATCATTGTACGAAAAGGGGTTAGTGCAGTGAAATTGCAGTCGTCACGACCGTGACTTGTATTTCACGCTCGTGAAACTGTCTGTTACCCAAGGGTATTTGGTCAACCACTCATTTCACGCTCGTGACATGAGTTTCACGACCGTGACTTGGGTCAAGACATCTCCATTTTGTTCTAAACTCAACCATCATCAATTATTATCATAAATCATCAATTCTCATATCAATTCCAACAAACAACAAGTATCATCATCAACACAATTTCTAAGCTTACTAGTCATATTCTAAATACGATTCCTAACAGGGAAAACACGTAAAACACGTAAATGATATCGAGTAACCCTTCACCGTTACCTTTATGCGTCTTTAAACAATTTCTATGCCTTCCTCCACAAGATAGTAATCTTTGTCGGGGTCTAGAAAGTCTCCACCTAAACAAAGACGACAAAAGATGAATATAATTCACCTTTGAGAAAGGCGGATAAACTAAAAAGCGAGAAAGACGGTAATTTTATTACCAATACGGATAGAGGAAGATGAGAGGGAAGGAATAAGACGAACTTACGTGAATTTGAGCGAGAAATGAAGGAGTTATGACGATTCTAAGACGGATCAAAAATGGAAGTTAGGTTTTGGGGTTTTCTTTGTGAGGAAGAAGGTTTGAGTGAATTAGGTTATGAGGGAGTAAGGAAGGAGTAAGTGGAAAAAAAAGTCAAGAAAAGTCAAAGACGCCTTAAGACGTGATTCACTTGAAATCTCGCGTAAAATTCAAATACGAACTCGGAAATTCTAAA
Organism: Heliosperma pusillum; assembly: GCA_022085475.1. Classification (NCBI taxonomy): domain Eukaryota; kingdom Viridiplantae; phylum Streptophyta; class Magnoliopsida; order Caryophyllales; family Caryophyllaceae; genus Heliosperma; species Heliosperma pusillum. Next base: position 9,192 of record JAIUZE010067966.1, on the reverse strand, counting down.
TTCGACACGGGAAATTTAATTCTAAACTAAAACTAAATTTCGTTGAAAAGTATCCGTATAATATTTTTACTATAAAAATAGGGTACATTTGCGGGTGTTACATTGGAACTCAAATTTGATTAAGTTTATTATTCAATTATACGATAATTAACTAATAAATTTATATCTTATTTTAATATGATTAAATAAGATATAGTTTAGTAATTAATCGTTAATTTTCTAAATTAGTTGAGGTTTTATATTTTTTAAGGTAGAGGTAATTAGTTAATTATAATTACAAGGAGTTGTAAAATAAATTATCTAAGTATTGTGAGACCCATTATATATTGATATAATGGTAAAATATCAATTAAAAGTTAAGTACATATTGTTTTTTAATTTGTCATATAATTGTTATATGATCAAATTAACACTTAATTATACAAGATAATTAAACATATGATTAATAAGTATTTGTGGGACAAATATCAAACATAAAAATGGAACATATGTTTTCCATGTGAGCCGAAAAAAAGAGTGTAGTGGGTAGTGATGATGGTTGTTCTTTTTCATGCACACAAGTCACCAAGTGATAGTTACATATCAAGCACACCATAATAATCACAAACACTACTACTCACCACCACTTTGAATGTGAATAAATAAGAAGAAAATCACTCACTTGGGGCTTGATATGGTCGGCCATAGTGCCAATAAAAAGGACAATTGTTGTTCATTTTTCTACCACTTCATTCTTGCTTATTTCATACATCTCTCTAAAAACCTCAACCGCTCTCTAAATTCTCATAAATACTAATATTTAATAAGTATTACTAGAGTAGTAATATACTAATATTAGTAGTATTATATCTTACTTATTATCTAGTTAATAATAAGTTTAAATTATTAGGGTTCATCTTGGTGCAACTAAGAGTAGGTCTTCTACTTTAAAGATTTTTGAAGGATAATCCTATATTATAGCTCAATAACAATAAGAAATTTTTATTGTGCCCATATTATTTCCATATCAACGTGAGAAAATTTCTTCTTTTACTTTTTGCCTTTATATTTGCATGCATTTTACATAGATAATTTAAAAACTAAATTAACCTGTAATTTGGTCACTAATTAGATGAGTCTAATTAGGGTCTATGGACTTTCATGTGATATTAGAGCTAGCTTGTAGCATGCATGTTCATTTTAACAATTAAATAAAAAATTTGAGTTAAAATATGATTTGGACGAATTGTTTTGGTGCATGTATACCGACTCACTTCAAAATGTTTGTGGTCAAGTTTCATGATTTGAGGGATTAATTTGCTATTGATTTTTATTTTTGCCTTTTAAACCGAGTTAATATGCATTTTTATGTTAAAAGTTAACTAAAAATAGTTGCATGTTGATTATGGCCATGAAATTTTAATATGATCTCATATGCATATTTTAAATAATGTATTTAAAATTTTGTAGCTTTTAATAAAGTATTGCCTTTTTATGAGATAAAAGTCGATAAAAGAAGATTATTATGTTCATAAAACCGAAACGGGTTTTTCTACATCTAAAATTTGTTTTCTACATTTCATAATCTGATTTATTTAATTTTGGTGAAATTTGGTTTTTTGTTTCACTGTTTTTGGATATTTGTTGGTATTTATGAGATAAAACCGATAAATATAAAGCTATTTGTTCACAAAATTAAATAAATTTTTTTGGGCAAATGTTTTTTGATTTTTGAGTTCCTAGAAATGTTCCAGAATTTAAAAAAGTTTTTATTTTAAATTTTTATGATGTTTATATTTTATTTTGGGTTTATTTCATAAAAGTTTTATTAAACCGTTATATATAGCAAATAAAATCAAATCGGACTAATTAATGACCAATAAAATTAGCGGGGACTAATTTTGAGTTCTTAAAAAGTTTAGAAAATTATTTTGAATTTGAATGAGATTTAAATGTTGATCATTGTTTTTAATGGTTAAAAATCAATAAATCCCGTAAAATTGAGCTAGAATGAGCATGACTGTGATTAGGGCGATTTTGGCATGAATTTTACAGCAATTTATATAATTTATGGTTGAATGAATTAATGTCATTTATTTAATTATTTATGCAAATTTTATACCTAGTATGGCCTAGTTGTTATTAATCGTTATTACCCGTAAAGTAAGGGAATAACGGTTTGGTTGTAATTTTATTGCGATCTCGTATCGCCGGTTTGTAATAATCAATAGTTTCATTTTATAGATCAAATGTATAATAGGAATTCGCTATGTATTCATTTGTATACATAGCAAATTTTTATTATGAAAACCGGTGACTCTCTCAAGGCAGTGCCATTTTTGAAAGGCGTTCCAAGTGAAGGGGCAAGGGACCAAGGAGTTGGTTTCCGAATTTGTAATTATTTAGTTTATTTGATTAGCTAGGTGGCCATACTAGGATTATTCGTTGATTGGTTGCTTGCCTTATTTCCGCTCATGCAAAAATCGTCACACATGCATTTTATTTTTCCGCGATTGTCAATTCAACGTTATTCACAATTCACCAACTTAGTTCACTAAGTGGGAATTAATGACTAAATTGACAAGATCTCTCACATATTTAAGAAAATTGATATTAGCCTTACAAATTAGTACCACCTATGAATCCCCTGTTCATTAGGGCAACCCCGCTCGTAGGCCCCTTTTTACCTCGGGCAAGTAGTGTGATGCTATCACGAGCTAAAATTGGATTGGACGCAACGTGGTAAGCGTTATCTTGGGACTAGGAGATGGATTTATTTGAAATCCGTCAACAAAGAGTTCTAGGTGTATAATTAGTCAAGTAATGACTTAGCATTTTTTGATACGGGTAACATACGATGACTGTTTTTATTTAAAGATGGTTCTTGGAGTCATTTATATAATTTAGGGAGGGATCATTATATTAATGATAAACTTGTTAAAATATTTTTCTAGTTAATTGTCATAAAGATAAATTATTATATATTTCTTTTTGTTGTAGTAACAATATTCGCACAATGAAAACATCATGGAACTCCGCAACCTTGGGTAAAGACTCATGGTGGAGGTCCGTCATGATCAAATGTGTCCTAAAGGATGATGGTAGTAACTTTGTTGAATGGGAATGAATGATCAAAACCGCCGCGATATCCGATAACGCACTTCGCTCTTGATTGAAGCCACTCCCACCGAACCCGGGTCAAGGGCGAACGCGGCGGTTCGCTCTTCTTGGGTATTTGATACCGGTTGTAGTTCTCAGCTTTGGAATCATGTACATGGGCTGAAGGACGCGTGAGCACTAGCCAAGGGTGATACACCAAACTAGGGGTTAAGACAAGATTAGAAGGCAAACAATACAAAGGTAAGAACAAGATAAACAACCCTGTATTCAACACTATCAAGGCAAGCACAAACAATCTCAAATGCAGTGAATCCTAAGCAAAACTCACTCACTAAGACTAGCACAAGTGAATGACTCAAGCTTAGGCCAAAAAACTAAGGATAGCACAAGTTTGTTGAGGGTTTTGAGCTAACTGATCGGACCTGTCGCGAGCCCGATATAAAGATAATTTACCCAGACTAGGCTAATAACAAATTAATGTAATTAGGGAAGTAGGGGTCGATCCTCAGGGAGATGGTGTTTCCTATAGAATGTGAAGTGTCTCGCAATCGGGTCTTATCTAGTGATTTTCTGGGTTTTGGAGTTTTGTTATCTAGACTAATAAAAAGCATAAATAAATACAAAGTAAAAACAATAAAGCAATTAATGAAAAGAATCTAGGGAAGTAGGTTCACACATGTAGATTGAAAAATTAATGAAATTGGATTTGGAACATGCAAATAATTCATTGTGAGTTCGTAAGAATGATGTGTTCATTACAATCATAGATCAGATGGTCTAGCAGGCGTTTTAGGCGATTTACTAGGTCTTAATCTACCATGTCATGCTTTGTCTATTCAATTCTCGTATGTCTACCTTGGAAAAGAATTCCATACTAGTCGATGATTTCTGGCCAGAAATCGTTAACTATCGTTATAGTCCAAACATGCATAGACACAATGTTTTAAAGGCACAATTTCTTTTATCCAATTAACATCTTTTAATCAATCTAACATGGCTACCCTACACCCTAGAAAGGTGACTACTCACTCATGATAATGTCTAAATCTAAAATGATATTAACAATGAAAACTAGGATTGACATGTTTATTTGACTCTTTATATGGTGATAATAACGACGCTAATTGACAATCTAGGAAATGAAACTACGATTATAACAACATAAAAATGAATCTAGAACAATATGTAAAGCGAATAACAATCAAACGGAAAACAATAAGAACATTAAACAAGGGATAAAACAGAAATACCTATATGACGATCAATGACGATAATGATAACACTAATAGAAAATCCTTGCACATAATAAACGATCCACCAATTACAATGCTTGAATCACACAAAGGAGATTACAAGGATGAAATTCTTATTGATCTAAACTAAAGTTTTGATATGGAAAGGACAGAAATAAACTAAGAACTAAAGACTAAAGAAGAAAAAAATGAGAGAAGGGAGGCTAGTTCCCCCTTCTCCTAATCTAAGGAGAAATGTAAGAAGAGAAGAGAAGTATGAGAAGAAGATTGTTGTATGAGATGATTTGAGAAGAGGGGCTTAGAGCATCTATTTATAGCATTAGGGTTTCGTGGAGAAGAGGTCGGGCATTAAACAGATAGGACAAAATTAGGAAGAACAAGCCGTCATGCTCGGATCAGCACACTTACCCGATCGGGTACACACTTACCCGATCGGGTATGTGGTCTTCTGGAAGCTCTTGACTAACGTTTCATCTTCCTTTGCTTTGACTTGACTTCCAACATCCCCCTTGATTGGGTTTGTTGATAGGGTTTGATGTAAAGCGATGAATTCTTTCGCCTAATTGATTGATCTTCCGACAACTACGAAACTGTCTTTGCTTCTTCTCTCTTTCGAATTAGTGAACCTTCTTGAAATGCCCTTGACATGGTCAAGCTTGATTCTTCAAATCGTCGGGTTCTAGGCAAATGCTCGGGAATATAGAAAAAGGGCGTAGAAACGTCACTTTTCCTACAAAACAGGTTAGAACACAGGAATTCGCCTAGAAGACGATATTAGCTCATAAAGTGGCTTAACAAAGCACAAATGACATACAAAACCGAGCTAAATTGGGGGTTAAAACCATACAAATATTCACTTATCACTAACCAAGGCTGGCACAGGTTAACAAAGAAAGAGTAAGAACTCTGGTATTTTCATTCAGGCATTCTGAGTTTTGTTTACATCAAAGGCTCTTTATATAGATCATTACATAAGATCTCTACCACACAACATAAAGCTACATCTAAGGGCTTGAAATGAGCCTTCAAATAACAACAAAAGAGATACAAAAGTATACTAATAAGACGAGCTAAACAGACTGCAAACTACTTCAAAAAAGTGACTGAAAAAGCATCCTTGTCCCTTTCCTGAAATGGCAATGCAGTGCAGGTTGTTGAGGGGCTTGTCTTGGCTGTTTGTTGCTTCAATTGAAGCCTTGAGAGGGACTGCTGTGACCTTCCCAACATCCTTATTAGATGCTACTGAGGGTCACATAAAAAGTAAGATGCCTTTGCTCATTCATTGGTCTTGAAACCTGCCAGGCTCTCAGAGTGACTCATCAACTCGTGGGCTGTTTTTCGTGCACTTCCAAGGACAATTGGAAAAACTTATCCTGGACGTTTTGATAGTTAAGGGCATCAACTAGTTGGGAAAAGAAGTTGGAGCCCTTTATTGGACGATTGCTGTAGGATAGGTGGCATGGAACTTGTGCTGGACTGTGTTTGTTCTTCCTGGTTTGCTTGCATGGCTTTAGACCTTGTTGTCTTGGGGGTGCTGTTGCTGGGACATGGCCTACTTGGGTCTGGCCATGGTTGTCTTTGGGTTTTGCTGAAGGTTTTGTTGCTTGGGTATGACTTGCTGTCTGAACATGGCTCTCAAAGTTGGTTGATCCCCTAGCTCCTGCTTCATCCTCCCCTGGTTGAAAAGATTTGATCAAATCCTCAAGGCTCTCCTCTTCACTGTCATAGTAAGGGCTGAGGTCTTCTATATTGATTGTGCCATGAACTCCATATTCCCCTGGCAAATCTACCTTGTAAGCATTGGCTCCCACCTTCTCTATGACTTCAAAAGGCCCTTCTGTTCTGGGCATGAGTTTGTTCTTTCTTTTGCTTGGGAACCTTTCTTTCCTAAGGTGTAACCATACCAGATCACCTGCCTGAAACTCCTTCTTTCCTCTTGGCACTTTGGCTTTGATGTTGTACTATTCATTAGCCTTCTCTATGTTCCTTTTGACCTGCTCATGTAGCCTGAGCATCTGTTCCACCCTCTTCTTGGCATCATAGTGCAGTACTTCCTTAGGCACATTGGACAACTCTATTGGCATGAGTGGGTTGCTGCCATAGACCACTTCAAAGGGGTTGTGGCCAGTGTTTGATGAATGGGCCCTGTTGAAGGCAAATTCTGCCTGGGCCAGCTTGAGATCCCAATCCCCTAGTGACTTCTTCACAATGCATCTGAGTATTCTTCCCAGGGTTTTGTTGGTGATTTCTGTTTGTCCATCTATTTGGGGATGGTGGGATGTGCTAAAGAGCAACCTAGTGTTTAGGAGTTTCCACAGGGTCTTCCAGAAGTAACTCATAAACTTCGTATCCCTGTCTGAAATAATTGATCTAGGCACCTCATGTAGTCTGACTACCTCTTTGAAGTAAAGCTCAGCAACCCCTGATGCATCCTCAGTCTTCTTACATGGCACAAAGTGAGCCATTTTGCTGAATCTTTCAACCACAACCATGATGGAATCCTTTCCCCTAGGAGTCCTAGGCAGAGCAACAATGAAGTCTATGCTGATGTCTTCCCAAGGCTTGTCAGGTACAGGTAGTGGTGTGTAAGGTCCTGCTTGGAAGGAACTCTTTGCCTTTTGGCAGGTTGAACACCTCCTAAGGACAGCCTGAACATCCCCTTCCATCCTAGGCCAGTAAAATTGATCTTGCAGGATGTTCAAGGTCTTCTGCACCCCAAAATGTCTTGCTAGCCCATTAGAGTGGACTTCCTTCACCAACAGATCCCTATATGAGCCTCTAGGGACACACAGTTTGTTCCCCATAAACATATAACCTTCCTGCAGCATATACTTGGTTTCTTTTATACTGGGACTGCTCTGCAAGGACAACCAATCCTCCATGAAATCAGGGTCATCTTGATAAAGCTCCTTCATAAACTCAAAGCTTAGCACCCTTTCTTGAATTGTCACCAGCATGGAATGCCTTCTAGACAGGGCATCTGCTACCACATTTGACTTTCCTTCTTTGTATTTGCTTGAGAAGTTAAAGGACTGCAGGTACTCAACCCATTTTGCATGTCTGGCACTGAGCTTGTGTTGGCCATTTATGTACTTCAGGGCCTCATGGTCAGAGTGAAGTACAAAAGGCTTAGGTTTGAGATAATGGCTCCAGTACATGAGGGCTCTAACCAAGGCATAAAACTCCTTGTCATATGTGGAGTAATTGAGCTTAGCTCCATTGAGTTTCTCACTGAAAAAGGCCACACGATTCCTGCCTTGAATGAGCACTGCTCCAATTCCCACCCCACTTGCATCACACTCCACCTCAAACAGTTGATCAAAGTCAGGCAGAGCTAGTATGGGTGCCTCACACAGCTTCTTCTTGATGAGCTCAAAGGCTGCTTGTGACTGCTCAGTCCGCTTGAACTCACCTTTTTTCATCCCTTCTGTTACAGGTACCATGATGGTGTTGAACCCCTGAATGAACCTTCTATAGAAGGAGGCAAGGCCATGGAAGCCCCTTACCTCAGTGATGTTTTTGGGAGTAGGCCAAGACTTGATGGCTGCAATCTTTTCCTCATCCAAAGATATGCCCCTAGCAGAGATGACATACCCTAAGAACTTGACCTCCTCAGTCTTGAAAGTACACTTCTCCATCTTTCCAAAGAGCTTATGCTCCCTCAGTTTCAGAAACAACAACTTTAAATGGTTCAGATGTTCAGACTTGCCCTTGCTATAGACCAGGATATCATCAAAGTACACCACAATGAAATGGCCTATGAAAGGCCTTAGAACTTCAGTCATAAGTCTCATGAGCATTGGAGAGACCAAATGGCATCACCAGCCATTCATAAAGCCCATGCTTGGTTTTAAATGATGTTTTCCAACATGTCATCCAGCCTTGGAATGGGGAATCTTTACTTGACAATGATATTGTTAATGGCCATGCTGTCATTAAACATTCTCCATGAACCATCTTTCTTAGGGACTAGGAGGGCAGGCACTGCACAAGGACTCAAGGATTCCATGACAAATCCCTTGGACATTAGCTCCTCTACCTGCTTCTGCAATTCTTGGGTGGACTTAGGGTCACTCCTATATGCTGGCCTATTAGGTAGCATGGCACCTGGAATGAGGTCTATCTGGTGCTCTATGGCCCTTAGAGGAGGAAGTCCTGATGGTAGTTCCTCTGGAAATACATCCTTATGCTCATTGATCAGCTCTTTTAATTCAAGGGGAATGTCAACTGGTTCCTCAACCTGTTTAGACAAGAGAAATTACACAGGTTGTTCTTGTTCCACTTCCCTGAGCATGGCTGCCTCTGTGAGGAAAATAACCTCCTTGGATCCACTTGTGCTAGGACTACTGTGACACCCTCAAATTTGCGGAAAGAAAAAAAATAATTTAAACTAGATAAAAGATGAAAATACAATACAAAGGTGTCATAAAATAAAAAGGGTCATTACAAAACGGAAATAATATTATACAAAAGAATATACAAGACGGGAGACATATCTCCCGTATAAATACGGAAATAAAAGAGTGTATAATAATATACAATCCAAGAACCGAATATAGGTCCAAGGTAAATACTTCGCTCGCTAGCTCGTCAATGTACCCAAAGTATGCATCACCACCTGTTCGACCGAATTAAATATAAACACGGAAGCCACAGTCAGTGGGGAGTAACTCCGAGTCCTCCCAGCCACGAAATGTCAAGTTTAATAAAACATGAATAACATAAAAGCAATGTATATGAACAATACAAAACTTTAACATATATGATATGCTTTTCATGTTTATGAAACAATAACTACATATAACCTAGCCATATGAAGCTATCATGTGAATCCGGTAAA
>JAIUZE010067962.1:0-10002 GCA_022085475.1 Heliosperma pusillum | reverse complement strand
ATAAATCCAACATATTATCATCCATTCACGAACCAAGACATTGACGGTGTCCAATCATTCAATGACCATGAACAATATCATGAAATCACGCATTCAAAGACGACACAAGACGACATCTCTCACGGTAAATGAAACGCACTAGCATCGTGTACATGGCAAGTATGATTAACATGCATCCACGGGATCACATTTCCCTGAACTCATACGCGATGCTTACATTTCGCCTATGTAGACTAATTTCCTCCTGGTAGCACGACGATAATAATACGGTCCTAGTCTAAACCTGGCCAGGATCTCGGAATTACGTTTTCCGATTCGACATGCGATAAACGTTTCGCATCCAAGACTCGGGCTTACAATATATATGCCGAGTACCCCCAATTCGGTAGATCAATTCACGAAAGAGGCGGAAAAAGAGCTCAAGCCTCATAACAAGCGGTACGCTACATGCAAATAACACCACCTCGCAAGTACACAACATTTGACGGCCGGGTCGATCAACGCATAGCGTTCAACTCCCAACAACGTCGTCGTATGCCCACTACACATGCAATTAAGCAGTAGGATACCTCTCCGTTCCGACATTCCAGCCTTACGAACGGGAAGGTAGCCAAGGGAATGAGAGTACAAAGCACAAGACAAAATAGTGCTCAAACCGTATCATTTGTGAAAACCGACTCAAAGTGGGACATAGCAAAAACCGTCACAAAACATGTGATACATGCGAATGAGATATCATAAATCCAAAACATGAATCAATACATGATACCCAAGCATTAGACCAAGTTTAAGAAGCCTAATAATTAAGAAACATAGATAACTCTCCAAAACAACAAGTTTGGACACTAACTTAAACAAGGGTTCACTTCAAACTGTCATAACTAGAGTTCTGGATATGGGAATTCAGAAATTACAAGTCGAGGTGATAGCTTATCCTCTTACGGTTCCAACGAGTGGTCACAAGCCCAAAACAACTAGTAACGAAGGAGATATGAGCATTCTACCAAAAAGGGTCGGTGCTGTGAATTTACACGAGTCCACCCGAGAACCAACAACACCTTCCTATCATTTCCAATTTTCCTAATTTACTTCTATCAACTATCAACAATCAATATTCATCATCAACAATCATCAACTAACAACAATCATCCTCAAAATCATAATTTCTAAGCTTTCTAATTGTATTCCAAAAAAACGAATTCTAACATGGAAATCATGTAAAACACGTAAATGATACCGAGTAACCCTTCACCGTTACCTTTACGCGTCTTTAAACGGTTACTAAGCTTTCCTAGTCTCCACCTACAAACAATTAGATAATAAAAGCGGAATATCATCCACCTTGAGAAAGACGGATAATTTAAAAAGCGAGAAAGACGGTAATTTTATTACCAATACGGATAGAGGAAGCTAAGAGGGGAAGAATAAGACGAACTTACGTGAATTCCGTCAAAGAACGAATGAACTACGATGAATCAAAGATCGGAAAAAGCTAAGGAGGCAAGGATTGAGTTTTCTTAAAGAGGAAGAAGGTTTGTGTTTGATTTTGGAGTAATGAATTAGGTTAAGGGAATTAGAGTATAAGTAAGGAAAAGTCAACCAAAAAGTCAAACTCGCCTTAAGACGACTTTTTCATGGAATCTCGCAGAAATTCCAAATACGAACTCAGAAATTCTAAATTCGACTCGAAACTTAAAATTATAAATTAAAGCTTAAAATTACTGAAAAGATTTTGTAAAATATTTCTACTAGAAAAATAGGGTACATTTCCGGGTGTTACATTCCACAAGGAGTACCACGCTCATAAACCTAAAGACAATGAGACCAGTTTATTGATGTTCCTGGCCTAGGAAGCTCTATAGACCTCGGAATTTTAAGTGGTTTACCAACAAAAATGGCCAAACCTAATTAGCAAAAGTTATGTCAAAAACGGTCAAGACTTGTTCTATGAGCTTCGTTTTCAAAAGTAGTAAAAACAATGTACATGGACAACTTATTTGGAATTCAAATGCAGAAACAATGCAAATTATTATCATTGTTATTCAACTTCACCAAGACTCAACCTAATAAATAAAAACATGTTTTTGGATTTTGTAAATTTTTCAATTTTTATAGTTTTTTTTTCTTTCACACAACGGAAATAAACACACAACATAAAAGGCTCTCCCCTAAACCTAAATGTCACAGTGTCCTCAGTGTGGTGCAAACAGCACAGCAATCACACAACAACCAACAACAGCAACCTAAAAGACACAACTAACAAAGGGAAAGGGAGACAACTAAAAGAAAATACAATAAAAGAAAGTACAAGGATAGATAATACCAGCTGTATAGAATAATAGCCTCCCCCAAACCAGCTTCAAAATGGGGGCGTAGTGACCAGCTGTCACTACTGCTCATCATCATCATCATCATCCCTCTGAGCAGCACCAGAAGAAGAGGCTCTAAATGGCCCACCAACCGGAGCGTCCGGTCGGATAGGAGTATACCACGACCGACCCAGACAACCATAGTTGTGACTGAATTCATGGGAAAACTGCTGACGAGTCACCCCATAGTTGTCTAACACACCACGCTCGTCACCCAGACCTCGGTAGTAGCTCGGCGGAGTCGAACCAGCAGTAACATTAAGATCCATCCGCATAAGGTTCTCCCAAAGCCCCCTCATCACCAAGTCATTATTAATGCCTTGGTGAATCCTAGTCTCCCTCTCCAAAGCCGGATCATAGGTATAAGTAGGTGGAGGGTAAGGGTACGGAGCCGGGGTTGGTGTAGAATGGGGAGTCGGGGTGGTGGTGTCTTGAGCAGAAGATGAAGGGGCGATCCGCCGACGAGGTCGGCGAGTCTCGGCCAAGGTAAAAATAAGCTCAGGTGGAACCACATAAGAACGAGGGGGAGGGGTAGGTCCAGTCTCAGGATCATGGGTAGGCAACCGCTCCGTAGGAGGTAGACGGTTGTCGGTGTCAGGAAGAGCTATCCACTGGGACCCCCGTACTCGCCACTGAAATTGAGCGTTACCTAACGCATTAATCCATCACAAACTGTGGCACAAGTACTCCTCGTCGACCCAAGGAGCATGAATCTGGGTCATTGGTATGTACCGACGGTCTCCCCCAAACCCAGTAAGTCGCCTAGCCAACCTAGTGACCAAAGCACCACAATCCAAGGAATGTTGGGTAGGGGAATTGACTCTCGAAAAAGCATAACACACCAAACCGACCGGGTGGAAATGAAAAACATTCTCATGTTGGGGGTTGAGGGTGGATGCAAGCAATAAAACCTCATGAGAATTCAATTTACTAAGGTCCTTCCTAGCAAACAGAAGAAGGCTAAAGAAACGCAGAAACAACCTTAAATAAGGATGTTGATGTATGTTTCTCAAACTCGATGTTAGACATTCCTAATATCATATTATAAATAGTTTACTTATTAAACAAATGGATCTTATGCATGCATAACAAAATAAGACAAAGATAAGAAGAAACATTTTTCCTTACATTGAATATGAACAATATGGGCACAATACTTGGACACCTTCCAAATATTGTTCTTGAACTTAAATAAGAAGGATGAACTTCCAAGTTCTTAGTATAAGAACACTCCTATTAGTAGCACCAAGACAACCCTTAATCTCTTAAATATTACTACTCTAGAATAATAATCAAGACTCCCTTAATATGAACTAATAAATATATAACTACTCTTAGTAATGATATTATTAGTGTAAGAACACAAAGAGGAATTTCTTAAATTTCTTTTAGTGAGAGATGCAGATTGTAGAGAGATGAGTATACTCTTCAAAAATGAGATCACGTAGTAAGAATAAGAGGAAAACTAGTCCTCTTATACATGCATAGGGGACCGGCCACACAAGGCTTAGGAGAGGGTGAGCATGCCACTCTTTTGTCTCTACAAAGTAATAGCTTAGGGTCTAGCTTAGGTAATCATATTGCCTAATTCTTAATTAGAACAACCATAATTATCTAAGTCCTACCCTAATACCCACCAAAACTGGTGCATCATGTATAACATGGGTGTCCATTTTATTTTGTGATTTTGTCATTTGTTACAAATGTGACATGTGACATGTAACATGTAATTTTGCTTATATATGTGTATTTAACCAATTTAAAAGCAAATTCCTAACAAATAATTAGACTTAACATTTTAAGTCACATTTTATAATTACATATAAATAAAATGGGTCATCTCATATTCGGTTAAAATAATCTACAACAATTTGTAATTATAATCAACCAATTTAGCTTATCTCAAATGTTTCATAAACATAATGCATTCTTAGTAATATAACAACTAAATTACTAAAATGAATCTTATTTAATCATATCAGAATAAGATATAATTCTCACTTTAAACCAGTTCAAATTTAAGGATTAATTAGTTTGTATGACTATACGATTAATTAATGTACATGATTACGGGATTGCCCTTTAGGTGTGACCTCAAGGGATCAACTGATCACCACCGTCATACAACAGTAACGTCAAACTCAATTGAGCCAATCGTTACCGATTTATGTTGACCAGTTGAATATAATATTCATCATCCCTTTGTATTCTTATTATTGAGATTTAATTTTATGATCGCACTATTGTTGAGGACACTTACTCCAACAATCTCCCACATGTCTGAGGCAAGTGTGCGTCACCAATTCTCTTGTCCTATTACAATCTCCCACTTGATAAGTGAATATTTGTATGATTTTAATCCCCAATTTAGTTCGGTTTTGTATGTCATTTGTGCTTTGTTAAGCCATTTTGTGAGCTAATATCGTCTTCTAGGCGAATTCCATGTTTTAACCTGTTTTGTAGGGAAAGTGACGTTTCTACTCCCTTTTTCTATATTTCCGAGCATTTGCCTAGAACCCGACGATTTGTGAAGAAAGCTTGACCAAGTCAAAGGCACTCCAAAAAGGTTCACTAATCAAAAAGGAAGAAGAAGTAAAGACGATTTCGCGGTTGTCAAAAGATCGATCAACTAGGCGAAGAAATCAACATTTTACCTCAAACCCTATCATCAAACCCGACTCAAAAGGTCAATGGGGATAATGAAAGTCAAGTCAAATGCCAAGGGAGGTGAAACGAAAGTCAAAGCACCAAGAACACTATATACCCGATCGGGTATGTGGTGAACCCGATCGGGTATGCATGATTCTACGCATCTTCTCTTCATCTCCCTCTCTTTAATGCAAGGCTTAATGGCTTGTTTAATGGGCATGAATCCGGACGCATTTGGGCAGCCTCTCAACCCTATAAATAGCCTATGCATCACACACAACTAAAATGTACAAACAGTTCTCTCTTTAAACACTTCTCTCTTTAGTTTAGTTTTTTCTTTCTTTCTCCATTTTGTAGTTTTAGTTTTAGATCTAGTTTTTTCTAGTCTAGTTTAGTTCTAAGTTTCCTTCAATTGTAATTGTTCTACTTGTAATTGGAATTCTAGTTTCCGGGTTTGCATTTTCCTATTCAAGTTCCTATTCCATTTCAATCTTTGCTCATCCTTTCCGGTAATCCTTATTCTTGTTTTTACATTATAGTTTCATTTTCTTTTAGTATTTCCTTTATCATGTTTACCATTCTTAGTTTTATAATCTTAGTTTCCCTTTCATTGTTAATCATGCATAAGTAATCTTTGTTCTAGGGGAAGGGTTAACATGTCTAATTAATTTATAAGTATAAATTGATTCCGGGTAGAATTGTTTTAGTTGTCTTTATTTCTTGTTTGATTCTCATGATAAACTTTGATTTAAGGCCTTAATCAATTGTTTATACTTGTCAATTTCCGTCTCAAGGGCGAGAGTCGAGATGAAAATTAAAGGACTGGCAAGAATAGTTTAATGACCTAGCAAGGCTGAAAAGACGTTAGGACCCGTTAAAAAGTCGGTATGAATCCGAAAGGAATATACCATTTAAAGACTTGGACAACTATGATTTTTCTAAACCCGTAATCAACTTTGCTTTTAAATTGATTAGCATGTGAACCCCGATCCCTAGATCCTTTTCTTTATTGTATTGTTATCATTTTTATTATAGCATTTATTAATTAGTGACAAACATTTGCCAATCGTACAAGATAGAGTTCTAACCATAACTATTCACAAGTATCTCCCGTCTCCCCGAGATCGACCCCTTACTTCCCTAATTACATTAATTTGTTGTTAGCCTAGTTTGGGTTATTTATCTTTGATTAGGGTATGCGACAACCCGATCAAATTTTGGCGCCGTTGCCGGGGAGCACGGTTTTGTTTATTTGTGATTAGTAGAGTTTTACCTTGTCTTTTTCTTTTTTTTTTCTTTTCTTTTGTCTCGAGGAACACTTGTTCCTTGAGATTTTTCTCACCTTTTCCTTGTAGTATAGTGACTCTTTTCAGGTAATAGGAATATTTTCTTTCAAAGGGATTGCTTTATTTTCTCTCAATGACTATCTATTTCCAACCTCCACAATGCGAGAATGAGCCTTTCCATGAATACCTCGACCGATTTTATAGCTATTATAGGCATATTATCTCTCTTGGGTATACCCTTGATGAGACCTATATGAGACATGTCGTGCTTCATGGAATGCTCATTGAGTGCCGTAGCCTGGCTATGCAATTGAGTGGTGGAAGTCTTTATCAGAAGAGAGGAGAGGAACTTTGGATTTTATTGAACTTTATGGCATCTCAATCTAGGGAAGAAACGCACCGGCAGTTGAGAATCCAAGAGCAACTAAATGAAATCATGGCTCAAGTTCAATTGCTCAAAGGGCAAAAGGAAGAACCCGCGTTTAAAAGAAGTAAGCCAATCAATTTTCCTTATGCTTTTTCAGCCCCCCCATGTGAGTCTAATTCTCCCCAATCATATGAATTAATAGATGACGATGATGATGGTCCAACCTTTTCTATTGAAAGTCACTCTAGTGTCGTTCCATTTGACAATTTTGAGACCCCCATTATTGATATTGACCATATGGTAGTCGAGACTTTAGACAAGGATGTTGTTAAGCCCATTTGTGACTCCAATGGAGAGTCGTCGATCGAGTCATCACATTTCTTTGAAAATCCCTTCGCTAAGGATATTCCAGATTTATTTGAAAATGATACTGGGTTTTATGAACCTAGCCTTGAAATTAAGTGGGATCAACCACCCATTTTTGATTGCCACTCCTTTGATTCACCCTACGCCCAATTAGAGTCTAGTACTGATATTTTGGGAACTAATTGTTTGTTCCATGATCTTAAACATTTCACTCCATCTCTCACTGACGAGTGGAGCAGTTCAGTGGTCATCTATGAAGTTTGTCATGCGCACAATGATAAGATATATCAATTCTTACCTTCAATATTTCATGCCTATATCTTGTCAATTGCTTACATATGTTTTTGTATAGCTTATGCGCAGGTATATGATCGACTTCTAAGGGCATTGACATGCTTTTTAAGGCACAAAGAATGATTTTCATTAATAAAGAGTCTAGCAAGACATTTAAATAAAGCTTCGCGGGAGGCAACCCGTGTTTTATTATATTTTTGTTATGAAATAAATTATTTTTGTTGGACAATTTAATAATGTTAATTTTTAAATAATTCATTTGGTTTTGGTTCTAATAGCTTTGACAATAAGACAATAATTTTATCTAGTATTGTAGTAGCTTGTTCATCACAGGTACTTTGGTGCTTGGGTTGTACTTTGCCCCCGTTTTCAAGCTAGCTTGGGGGAGCTGTTGCACGGTTGTATGTTTTCTTTTCTTTCTTTACCATTTTGTTGAGTCGTCCCCCATTCCTTTGTTGGTTATGTTGTCCTTCTTTGTGTTTTCTGCGCTTAAACCCGTTTCGCACATTAAGGACAATGTGTTATTCTAGCTTGGGGGAGGGATTTAGTTTGTGTCGTTGTTTATTTAGTCTAGTTGTTTATTGAATTTGAAAAATTCAAAAAAATCAAAAAATTAAAAAAACTTTAATAAAAGTTGTATGTTTTGTCCACCCAATTGTGTTGTGCATATTGTCATTCCTCAATGCATTTCCCTTATTGTAGCTTTTTAGCCAATGTTTCACGCTTTTGACGGGATTTTGCATTATGGGGATGTCTTGTACACAGTGGGTGAGGGATTGATTTTAGACTTATTTGGCTTGATCTTGACTTTGGCAAACTACATATACGGTAAGGTAGAGCCTCCAGTGATCGGTACATCTATACCCGATCCCAATTAGGTGTGTGTAGTTTCTCCTTATGATTTGCGTCACATAAAAAACGCACAAGTATGGTTTTCATTCCATTTCTAGTGAGCATTACATTCATGATTTAAAAAGCATTTGAAGCCATTCACTTTGAATCCATTGCCTAAATTTAGCCCCTTTTCACATTGTTTCACATTTCATTAGCTACATGTAAAAATATTGCCTACCTTGTTAAGTTAGTAGCTATACCGTTTGTGTTTGGGTGCTCATTTGGGATATTGTTCAAGTTATGTCAAAGTGATCTTGATTGGACGGAATTACTGATTGTCGTGCCGAAGAAAAAGAAAAAGAAAAAAAAAAGAGTTCAAAGAAAAAAAAAAGAATGAGAAAAAAAAATGAAAAGAAAAAGAAATGAAAAAAAAATGATGTTGAATATGAAAGAATGAAAAGAAAGAAAGAAGCATGTATTGAAAAGAAAAAAAAATGGTTTATGAAAAGAAGAAGAAGTTGTGAGTGTTATTTCCATGATCCGAAATTCAAAAAGTTGGGAAATTCACTCTTGTGTTGCCATGAGTATAAGCCAATTTGCTATTTTTGGCTTAGTTTTATTTTCTTGGGAATGGTTCCGAGTTTTGATTGAGCATCCTTGCATAATTGGTATGTTGCTAGCTTGACCTTAGCTCCACATTACCATAATTCATTTGTCCACTTTGTTACCCATCTCCCATAGCCTTCTTCTTGCTTTTGGCTTCTTTCTATACTTTTCATGATTGTTTTGACTTGTAGTTTTAGAATGTTTACCATATTAGATTGCGGGCGCATTCTCATGAGTCGTAGATAGGAGAGTGCCACTCAAATATAAAATAATATTTCCTTGATTTATATAAAAATTTGAGTGTTGAGTGCACCGTGAGAGTCCATTGTCAAAAGATCATGCAAGAGCCGAAAAGTCTATTTGATGTTCCTTATGCTGCGCCGTTATGTAAATCTCAACCATGTTTTGCATTTTCCCTATGCCCACGTTGTTTCGGGATGTGTTTCATTGTGCTCTATAAGCTACTTGATGGGATTTGCATTTGGTTGGATGATGTGAAACCTCAAACTTTACGGAAAGAAAAAAAAATAATTTAAATACATAAAAGATGAGAATACATAACGAAGGTGTCATAAATAAGAAGGTTCATTACAAGACGGAAATAATATTATAAAAAAGAAATATACAAGACGGGAGACATATCTCCCGTATAAATACTGAAATAAAAGAGTGTATAATAATATACAATCTAAGAACCGAATATAGGTCCAAGGTAAATACTTCGCTCGCTAGCTCGTCAATGTACCCAATGTATGCATCACAAACCTGCCAAACGCATTAAATATAAACACGGAAGCCACAGTCAGTGGGGAGTAACTCCGAGTTCTCCCAGCCACGAAATGTCGAGTTTAATAAAACATGAATAACATAAAAGCAATGTATATGGAAAATACAAAACCTTAACATATATGATATGATTTTCATGTTATGAAACAATTAACTAACATATAACCTAGCATATGAAAGCTATCATGTGAATCCGATAATAACTATAACACGAGGTAGGGAAGCTGGTATGCTAGCTCAGAGGTTACCGTTAACATGGCCATGATACACTCAAACCCTAATCAAATATAATATCATGTGAATCAGATAACAACCGTTAATCCAAACTCTATCAACCTTAGCCGGCTTGCATCTCACCTTCTAAGATTCATAGAATCATACAAACATGAAAGACCAATACTTCTATAAACAGGCATAAGTTCTTAGTACGGCGATTAGTCTACTT
>JAIUZE010067961.1:0-11066 GCA_022085475.1 Heliosperma pusillum | reverse complement strand
TTTTACGTAACGACTTGTAATATTCATGTTTTGGATATATGATATTCTATTCGCTTGTATCACATGTTTCGTGACGGGTTTCGATATATCCCTCTTTCGAGTCGGTTTTACATATGTTATGAATTGAGCACTAATGATCATGTGCTTTGAACTCTCATTTCCCGGCTACACCTTATACTCGTTAGACTGGAATGTCGGAGCGATGGGGGGTATCCTTGATGCTTGTATGCATGTTTAAGTGGGGATAGTGACAACGTTGTTAGGGAGGCGACTCAATGTTGTTTGATCGACCCGGCCGTCAAATGTTGTATCCTTGCGAGGTGGTGTCATTGCATGTAGCGTACTAGCTTGACTTTTGACTATAGATCTCGTTCCGCCTCTTTCGTGAAGGTTGACCGAATTTGGGGTACTCGGCGTCTATGATTGACCGAGTCTTGGATGTGGAACGTCTTACCACATGTCGAATCTGAACACGTCTTATTCCGAGAGTCTGGCCAGGTTTAGACTAGGACCGTATTATTATCGTCGTCCTACCGAGATGATTAGAGTCTTGTGTGTACGAAACATCTTATCGTACATGATTCCGGGAAACGTCTTATCCCGTGAACTTCTTTGTCTAGGTCATGAGTATACTAAACGTCTTATCGTCTAACGGTTCAGGAAACGTCTTATCCTGTGGACTTCCATTGGCTTGTCTTGCTATTGTACACGATGCTAGTACGTTTCATTTACCGTGAGAGATGTCGTCAATATATTGGTATGGTTGGATGAATGATTATATGATTGATCATTGAATGACTTGGTATGGTTTGTTTGTCGAGTCTCAATCTTATCAAGTATATGCCGCTAACGGTGAGATGTAAGCCCTAGTGAGTATATAGTTGCCTAAGGGTGTCTTTCCCGAGTCTTTGAATAACATGATGGTTTCGAAATTGATTTCCACATGATCTTTTCATTATATATTGTATTGCCTATCTTTTCTTATCGTAACTCACATGTATATCTATATATGCATGCTCTACTTTTGTATTTCCTTATATGTACGTTAAAGGTGATATGGCTGGGAGAACCCGGAGTTACGCCCCACTGACTGTGGCGTTCATGTTTTTCATGAATGAACAGGTTGCTTGCTTGGATGCCTTTTTGGATATGATGTTTTGGGGTTCGGGTGTGAGCTAGCGGGCGTTGTCCCTGGAAGTTTCACCTCTAGACGATTTTAGCTAGTTTTGCTAAACACTTGTTCTTTGCTAACATTTTAAGAGACCCCGTCTCTTTGTTGTATTTACGTATTTAGTTGTAATATTTTGACACACCTCGTGTTATATATCTTGCATGTTTAAAGCTTTTGAAAATACCGTATTTCCGCATATTATTTCACATGCTTGTATGTTTTATATTTCCGCATTCGTGAGGGTTGTCACATTAATGCTTTCAAACACGACATGGCAATCAACGGTATCAAGGCCACTATGTTTCTAACGATCTTTACTTCCTCTTTAGACACCATTCCAAAGCAATTGTACTACTTGTTGGACCACAAGAAAATAACTATTTGGGATGAAAATCAAATTTACAAAACAATATGCGGATAATGCCGAAATCCAAGTCAAACATGCGAACCTTAGAGGTACTCACCCAAAATGATAAAGAGGGTTTCACCGATTTCCTAAATCGATGGAGAAAAACAAGCATCCAACTCGTGGATCGCTTTGAATAATCAACTCTTGCCAAAATTTTCATTGATAACCTGAAGCCAATTTACGCCAATCATTTATGTATCACAACATCAAATACTTCAAAGACTTAACGGTTTTGGGAAGCAGAATCAAACACAACCTTCGCAAGAGACTCATGTCCAAAACCACAGGAAGAAGCTATCAAGGCTCAATGTCAAGTCGCACCTACGGCACTAATGCCAAAACAAGAGACATACCTCCTAGAGGAAATTCACAGACATAGATGATACCTATGCCAACTCCCTTAAAAGACTAAAAACGCAAGGGTGGTAACAACCCATCGGGCCCACGCCCGAACAAGAGAAGGAATCCCGCTTTTGGGATGCCCATTCCTATTGCCAATATCATTGTGGTAAAGGGAATGATGAAGAAAACTGTTTCAAGCTCAAACATGTCATCCAAGACATGATCGAGAATGGAAAACTACTTATTCCACCCGCAACAAAACCCAATAACACTAACAACCCCCTAGGTTATCTCATGATTGATGACCAAGGATCATTTCTTGATTGCTCACACCTCACCTCCCCAACGAAATATGAGATAAACATGCTAGATGAGATCAATCCCATAAAAATAGTACAAATTCTCCATAAAGTTACAATGGTAGTCAAACATCAGAGTACACAAGTAAACCTCCTTGAAGCCAACATTTCATACATGAAGGCTAGAGAAGCATTGACTAATTACTCATTCAACAACATCATGAAATGGTCTTATTTTCATGTCTAGTCAGAATATGATAACAAAAGCGTATTGGCTCACGACGATGAGGACGAATACCTTACACCAAGTGCACCCATATAACCTCTAGTACACGACGACGAGACGATTGATCTAACCATCGATCACCTAACACGATCAGGTCGCCCATACCAAGATCAAGAGAAAACTAGCAACCCATCTAAAAACAAGACTACTCCTGTATTCGAAAACCAGGAATACTTGGCTAGCAATGTCCTAGTTAAAAACTTACTAATATATTGACATTTTACCATATTTTTCCGCCTTTATTCGCCCTTTGTGGCTCGCCTTTGGCGCTCCCTAGGACCGTTTCTATGTGTTTTACGTTCCTGTAGAACTTTTTTTCTTTATACTTGGTTTTGCAGGTAAAGCGTCACTTGGGACGGATTCTACCTAATTTTGTTGGACCGAGAGGACGATAGACCACCCGGAGGGCCCCACTTGGCATGCCAAGGCTGTTCAAATTTGTGGCAAGCCAAACTGAGGAAGATCATGAAGTCACTTGGGTGAACAAAGGAGGAAAGCCGGACTCGCGAGCGTGACTTGCATCTCACCCTCATGGGGCGCTTTCACCAAAGCAAGAAAACACGAGCTGAACCCGCACGGGCGTGACTTCCCCTCACACGCGTGGCACACCGTGTGATACACGGGTTCACGATCCTTTCCTAGGCCGTGGCTGACGTGGAGCCATGGACGGAGACACGAGGACAAGCGTAGAAATATACATTTTTGGAGTTGCCACCAACGTTTGTGGGAAGTTGGAACCGTTCGAATACTTCGTGTCATGTCAAGACACAAATGAATGACATGATTACTAAGAACTCGTTACCCTTAGCATTGTATGTCTAGAATGACTCTCGTGGATGCCAATGAACACGAATGTTCACATACATCTGGAGTAAGGGGTGAGGTTACGTATTAGGAAGCTCTTTTGATCGAACACGTAATTCAGCATGCCTCAATAGCGGCCTCTACTAGTGATTAGGGAAACTATTTTGTTATCAATGTGTTGTCGGTTATATGCATGCTATGCAACATCCACGTTTTAATCCTAGCATGTGAACTTTGACTATGTCGGTTGAATATATAATTTAGCATTTAATTAAGTTGAAATAGGATTTAGGTTTATTACATGTGAGAACACAAGTAATTAAATCATGCAATGATTAAATACAACTATAAAAGAAATATACAATTGATTACAACGATTATGAGATCTATGTCGTAAATATGTTTAAAAAATTAATTGAAACAAAGAGAAGAATTAATAAAACTAAACGAAATCAGATTAGCAGTGATAATACGAATAATAGTCAGTTTATTACCTAATTAAACTACGTCAGAGCGAACCAAGAAGATCAGAGATAGAAACCTGCTCGGAACAGGCGCATCAAGAGGTGCGTCCTCTGGAAGAGGCGCAACACTCTGTGAGTCTGTTCTTGAGTTGGATTCTGGCTGTGAAGCCAAAATGGCAACCAGTTAGTGTTCGTTGGTGATTTACGGCTTATTAATGATCTACAAGTCAAATTTAAGTGATTTAAGTCATATTAAATCACTCTAATTATATCAAAGACGAATCAAGAGATTAAATATAGACGAATCTAGCCTCTAAAGACAAAATTTGATAGATGACAAAAACCCACTAATATTGACTATTAGGGATTTAAGCCAAGACAAACTATATAAAGAAAGACTAAGGAAAAGGTTTGAAAACGATTTTGACATAAATTCGACATGAATTTTACATTAGATAAAATACAATACAATAAAAAGGATGGGTTTAAATACCCTCAGACTTACAAGTTGACGAAACGAGATATGAACTAAAGTTATCGATTTAGCGACAGCTCGACTCGAATGTAAAGAATGTGCCCTCGTAAGAGGAACGATCGATTAAATTAAGTTGATTAAAATTGATTATTGTTGAGTTGGTCAAATTGGTAGGTCAATGCAATAACGTGACATGTACCCAGAAGGATCTGAGCTTACGTGGTCGATTGATCAAGCACGTAGTTGTCAAAATGCTTAGACCAAGGTCTAGAATTCAAAGAGAGAGAAATAAGGGGCGGAACACTCGCGTGCCTTTAAAGTGTGCACGAAACTCTCCTTATATAGGGATAAATCCGAAGATTTTTGGAATAACTCGAACATGGAAAAAAATCTAGAAAATATTCCGGAAACAGGCAAAACGAGCTGGGGAAGAGGTGCAGCATGCACTGCGACCCTTGGAAGAGGCGCAGCACCTGTTGCGTTACTTCTTGAGCCGTCTCCTACCATAAATAATAGATTTCCGCGTTTATTTTTAGGAATTGCGGTAGATCTCGAATACTATTCAATAAAATATGGATATATTTTACCAAAAAGGATATGTTTTGAAATATTAAAATATCTGGAATATTCTCGAGCGTTCAGGCACGGTTTTAAAAGATGGTTTGTAGAAAATGAAGCGGTTTTTGACCCGGACTCCAAAATGACTCTAATGACTGTCAAAACGACCGTATCGGCACGTAGATGACAACTAAGGGGTAGACACAACTGTTTGAGCTATCACTTGACGATAAACTTAGGAATTGTCATCAATCGTTTCGCATACCAAACATGCGGCCCAATCATATCTGGGTGGTTGGCGGAAGGTGTAGATTCAAGGTATTTACACACCCGTGACACCCTATCACGCTCGTGAAGCCTGTGTCACGATCGTGACTGCTCAGCTCACGCCCGTGACATCTTCACCCTATTTGCTCTTTCAAAGCCCGTCTCTCCTCTCTTTTGGGAACCTATTTATACCCCCCTTGGTAATATTTTAGGCACGAAATTCTAGATTTGAAACTCCTTATACATTAGTGTTAATCTTCCCTTAATTACTTTTGTTTAAGTTTAATCTTGGTTTAATTAGTATTTGATGCTTGGTTTAGTTTTGGAACTTGGTTTGTATTCAAAGATTTGTGAATAAATCTTTGCTATTCTATCAAATTTCTCACCTTTTTCCTAAGTTAGTATAATTTCTTCCCTTAATCTTGTCTTTAATTGAGTTTTCCTTTTAATCTTTATTATTTGTTCATTGTTAGTTAAAAGATGTTATTTGTTGTTAATTCTCTTATGCAATCATTAGTTAATATTAAATTCTCTTTGAATATGTGTAAGTAGTAACCTTGCTAGGGTTATGTGGAGGATTATGGGTTCAAGTATGACTTAATTTGAAGTTTGTTGGGCTTAATTGTTGTTTAATTGTCTTGTCTCCAACCTTTTCTAATAACATGTTTGATGAAATAATTATGTGAATTCAAATGAATCTTTCGCTTGTTTCGAATGCCATAAGATCGAGAATCGTGGTCTTACGTAGAACCGCTAGGTTGGCAAACGTATCTAGCAATGCGATAGCTAAGTAGAGTCGGTTTGAGGAGGACTTGTAAGATCGAAAGCCTCAATTCGTTTTCCTAGATTAGACAACCTTTCAACTATTAGAATCGACAATTTTACATGACTTATACCACTCATATGAACCCACTCACCCTAGTCTTCCCTATTATTGATAAAGAAGCTGTCTTTCTTTCCTTACTTTTGTTTTAATTGTTGCTTCCTATTGTTTTTACTTAAAGTTTCTTAGTTTAGTTCAAATAAAAACCCAAATTTACATGTGACTTGCAATTGATTTAGTAGATTCTTATGGATCAATTAGAACAACCGACCGTCCCTGAGATCGACATCCGTACTTTCTTAAAAACCCAAATCTATACCTACATCAATTACAGAAGACCAAGGCCGGTCTTTTGGTTTGGAAGCTTATTGCCAGCTCATTCCCACATTTTCAAGCACTACTTTAGGCATTATCTCAGTTAAACATACCTTTGATATCGACTCTTGAAGATGTCGTCAACCTAGTTCTCCATGATTTTAAGAGACTAAGTAATCTAATTATTTTCTCTAACAAAGACTTACCACCATTCATGGTAACCCTCAACCTAACACTATACATCGCCGTCACTTACCTTAAGAATAACGTGCCTATGACGTTAGTTGGCGACGACTCAGCAGTCAATGTCATACCTCGAAAAATCGTATACAAATTAGGAATTGCTAATCAAACTGGACTCCAACTACCCAAGGAGTTTGTCCTTATGAAAACTGATCGGTTCTGTCGCGGTCCCGATACAAAAATAATTACCCGCACTTAGGCTAACAACATAAGGAATGTAATTAGGGAAGTAGGGTGTCGATCCTCAGGGAGTACGTGTTACTTATGAATTGCTATGGATTGGTTTTCATTTAGATTCGAGTCACTTGAGATGGTTGTCTAAACTATTAACATAAAATAAAATGACAAATATATAAATGATATGTAAATGACAAATATGTAAATTGCAAAACAAAAAAACCCAAAACAGAAGACTTACCCGATCGGGTTGTCACGTACCCGATCGGGGAAACCCTCTGATATGAATATCAACAACTAAATTCTATCTAAGACGATATTTAAATGACAATATTGAAAGTCTAACTAACTAAACTAATAAACAAGACAATAATAATAAAGTAGACTATCTAAGAACGAAAATGGAAAGACGATAAAGTAAACTAACTAAGCAACAATAAAATAAACTATCTAATGCGGTAAAGTAAACTATTTAATCAAATTGATATAGTGAAAGAGAAATACATGTAAAACTAGTTAAAAGTCTCATAGATACCAATATTAGAATTACTATGGTTGTCTAGGCCTTGTAGCGGTATATTCCTTCCGGATTCGTACCGACCTTTTAGTGGGTCCTAACGTCCTTTCACCATGGTTAAGTCACTAAACCCCTATTGGTAGTCCTAATTCCTATCCCAACTCTCGTTATAAAGATAGAAATGACTAATACAAACAATTGTTTATGGCCACTAAACAAAGTTATAGAATTTGACACGACCAAAGGAAGAAACAATTTAGATGGTTCAATTGGTAACTACTCTTCTTTTAATTCATTCAACTCGTAAATCATTTCAAATATTACAACTCTATTTATTTTATTTACACAATGATAATTTTACAATATTAGAATTAATCTAATTTATGTGATTATGTGATTAAGTAGATTAGCAAGAAAAAGATGTATGAAATTAAACTATGAAATATAAATACTAAAGTGATTATGGTGATTATATTAACAATGATTCTAATGACAATTTTTAGGATTATATGATTAGGTAAATTATAATGTGACATGCTAAATAATATTTTGGTTTTTACTAGATTAATTTTAGTTTGATTTCCTAACAACAACAATATTATGAAAATGATACTAGTGAGATTATAATTCATGATGACTAGAATTGCATAAGTAAATCAAGATTAGAGAATTACCGAATTGGAATATGAGTATATAAGAACGAAAGTAAGAACAAATATCCAATAACAAAAGCTATGAAAACACTAGAGAAATACTAAGAAATAAACTATAAAAACTTGTAAGAAAGTGTGCTAAAAGAGATGATAATAGATAATTGGATTATTGTAAAAGTTGATTATAAGTTGTGTGATAATCATTGGCTTTTATAGGGATGCATGGCTGCTGATCCCTCTCCAAATTCGTACCCTAGTCAAAGCATTAATGTATTCTTTTAAGCTCGGATTGAAGAAGAGCCAAGTAACGTTCTCTTGCAGAAATACCCGATTGGGTATTGGGCAATCCGTTCGGGTTTTTGTGTAATATGGATTTTCCGTCTTTTCATCTTAGGCACGGAATCCTATGCCTTGGTCTTTGGTCAATGCACTACAGAATTGGGCTTGGGCTGATCTTCTCTTGACTTGGATTGAGTTTTCCTTTTAAAGTTCAAAGCCAAGATTCAAATTGAGTCCATTCGAGGAAGGATGTAGCTGAATCGTAATCAAATCGTGAACTGGCTATCATCAATTCCTTGAAAACTCGTATCCTAGTGTCTTTGCTCCATAAAGTAGGAAAATATAGCAAAACCGCTTCATTTCCTATAAAACGAGTCAAAACACGCAAAACAACTAGAATAGCAATATTAGCTCGTTAATCATTTAACAAAGTGCATAAATCGTATAGAAATCGAGCTAAAACGGGGGATAAATCAGTACAAAATATCACTTATCAAACTCCTCCAAGCTAAACCCTTGCTTGTCCTCAAGCAAATATAACAATCATAACTAGGACAAGGGTAGCTAACAACGATCAATCTATCATACAAATCTCAAAAAGTAAGCTCTTAATAAGTAGATGAATCATAAACCCGTAGCAACAAGAGCTAAGGAAAATGTGAATCATGGTTGAGATTTACATAACGGCGCAGCATAGAAAATATTCTTTGGACATTTTCAGCTCTTGCATGATCTTTCTGACAATGGACTTTCACGGTACACTCATCACTCAAATTTTTGTAAAATAGGAAATATTGGTTCAAATTTGAAGTGACACTCACCTATCTACAACTTATAAGAATGTGCCCGCAGTCTAGTATGTTAGACAATCCAAAATCATTAAGTAAAACTAATCATGATCAAATTATAATGTAAGAAGCACTTAGTAAAGTAAAGAAGAGGCTTGGAAAATTTTGGGTAAGAAAGTGGACAAACGATTTTGGTCATGTGGAGCTTAAAGTCAAGCTAGTAATAACCAAATGTGTAGTGGATACTCAATCCAAATCATACCAATTCCCATCAACAAAAGTCAAAGCCAAAAGCAGCATATTGGCTTATTAAACATTAGAATCAAGTTACGACTTCCCATAATTTTCTTTCTTTTCATTTCATGGAAGCGTTTTTCCTCTTTTCTTTTTTTTCTTTTTTTCCTTTTGAGCTTTCAATTTCATTTTTCATTTTTCATCATTCTTTCAAAGCTCCTTTTTTTTTTCTTTTTCTCTTTCACATCAAAACATGGGAATCAGTAACCCCGAGACAATTTCACACCAAATGGTGGCATTATCAGAACATCGCAAGAACATAGAACACCCTTACACAAATAGTTGGTTACTAGCTTAACAAGGGTA
This sequence comes from Heliosperma pusillum, assembly GCA_022085475.1. Taxonomy (NCBI): domain Eukaryota; kingdom Viridiplantae; phylum Streptophyta; class Magnoliopsida; order Caryophyllales; family Caryophyllaceae; genus Heliosperma; species Heliosperma pusillum. Next base: position 1,596 of record JAIUZE010067961.1, on the reverse strand, counting down.
GGCAAAGTTATAATGTAGCTAGAAAGAAGGGTGTTTTTGTGAAATGTGAACAAGAGATTGAATGACTTCAAAATGTAGATCATGACAGTAATACTTATAGAAAATGGAATAAAAACCATACTTATACGTTTTGATGTAACACAGACTATAAGGAGAAACTACTCACTCCTAAACTGGGATCGGGTTGAGATGTACCGACCACTGGAGGCTCTACCTTACAATATGAGTAGCTTGCCAAAGTCAAGATCAAGCTTAATTAAGTCCAAATGCAATTTCCTACCTACTGTGTACAAGACATCCCCATGAATGCATAATTCCTCATAATATAACGAAACATCAACTTATAAAAACTATAAAATGAGAAATGTAAGATGGAAATGATCTTTTCTTTTTGTGTTTCGATTTTTTTTCTTTTTTTTTTATAAAGACTAAAAAGAAACTAAGAAAATAAAAAGAAAAGAAACTAAAAAGAAAACTAAAAATCTAGATGCAATCCTAAATGCAGTTCCTAAATGCAAATCCTCCCCCAAGCTAAAACTTCACATTGTCCTCAATGTGCAGGCAATTATAATAGCAACAAACCGAGAAACGGCTAATAGCACACGGAATAGAGAAACGATATGAAATTCTAATGGGAAAAGGGGCTTAAAAAGAAAACCAAAAATGCGAAAAATAAAGAAAAGAAATAAAATTCTTACAAAATGGCTAGCCTCCCCCAAGCTAGTATGAACAAGGGGAGCTCATCATCAAATCAAAAAGGCCACCAGCCACGGCCTCTCCTCCCAGAAGGAGGTGGCTTGGGTGCGGATCCAGAAGCATCTACATAGTAGGTATCATCTGCAGAATGATAACTACTACGAGAAGGAAAGATCCCGGTTCGGTTGCTGGCTCCAAAGGTCTGATACTCCTCCACTTGGTAATCAGGAAAATGTAACAACCCGAAAAGTACCCAATTTTTCTAGTAAAAATATTTACTAACACTTTTCAGCAGACTTAAGTTTTTAAAATAGAATTTATTGTTTCGAGTCGAATTTTGAAATTCCGAGTTCGTATTTGGAATTTCTGAGAGATTTCATGAAAATCCCGTTTTTAGTCATCTTTGACTTTTCTTGACTTTTAAGTCGTCTTTGACTTTTCTTGACTTTTTAAAGTCGTCATTGACTTTTCTTGACTTTTTAGTCGTCATAAACTTTTCTTGACTTTTAAGTCATCTTTGACTTTTCTTGACTTTTAAGTCGACTTTGACTTTCGTTGACTTTTTCCGACTCGCCTTGTAATTTGAAGACCGAAATTTTATTTAAAAAAATAATATTTTTAATTTATTTTTATTAAGATTTATTGGGATTTATGAAAATTTAATGTAATTATTTTGAATTTATTTGGAATTAAAGAATAACTTTTACGGTTTTAACCCGAACGTCATTTAACTATTCCCGAGTCATCTAAAATCCCGAAACAAACCCGAACCCCGACTTTGACATGAGTCACACGCCCATGTCACTTTTTTTTCCACTCATATTAGATCTTTTAATTAATATGATTAAACTAATAAAAATATCTAAGATATTTGTAACTTTATCGGTCTGTCAACTTAAA
>JAIUZE010067959.1:0-21332 GCA_022085475.1 Heliosperma pusillum | reverse complement strand
GATGCCTGTTAATCATAATTGCCATGTACACGGTGCTAGTGCGTTTCATTTACCGTGAGAGATGTCGTCTTGTGTCGTTCTTTGAATGCGTGATTTCATGATATTATTCATGGTCATTGCATGATTGGACACCGTCAATGTCTTGGTTCGTGAATGGATGATAATATGTTGGATTTGTTGTGATCATCGCATGACTTGACTTGGTTTGTCTGTCGAGTCTCAATCTTATCAATCTTATACCGCTAACGGTGAGATGTAAGCCCTAGTGAGCGTATTCGATTGCCTAAGAGTGTCTTCCCCGAGTCTTTGAATAACATGATGGATTCGGATTTGTGCATCTTATGTTCTTATCATTATCTATAGAATTGCCTATCTATTCTTATCGTATCTCACATGTATATCTATATATGCATGATTTTACTTTTGTATTTCCTTATATGTACGTTTAATGTGATATGGCTGGGAGAACCCGGAGTTACTCCCCACCGATTGTGGCGTTCATGTTTTTCATGAATGAACAGGTTGCTTGCATGGATGGCTTTTTGCTTATGCTATTTTGGGTTCGGGTGTGAGCTAGCGGGCGTTTTCCCTGGATGAAACACCTCTAGACGTTGTTTAGCTAGTTGCTAAATCGATTAGAAAAATACCCCATCTATTTCGAAAATACCCCATCTATTTCGAAAATACCCCATCTATTTTGTAAGATCACTTTTACTTGTTAACCTTTTAGAGAGACTTCGTCTCTTGGTGTGGTATAATTTCGTACTTTAGTTTGTAATATATGACACTCCTCGTATTCTTTCCTTGCATGTATAAAAGTTTTTAAAACTTCATATTTCCGCTATATAATTCACATGCTTGTATGTTTTATCTTTCCGCATTCGCGAGGGTTGTCACACCTTGTGCCTCTCGACTGACCACTAGGTTTAAATTTTACTTTATAGACCCACTTAAAACTTTTAGGTTTGAAACTTTAGGTAAGGTTGTATGTAATTTCCCATGCAGCCTGACCATTATAGAATCTTGCTTGGCTTGAGAATATGTGGTTGGCTCAACAGTACTAAGAACATTCTTTTAAGAAGCAATGTAATATGAAGGATAAGTATCAATATTGAAAACATAAAGGATTTTGAATTAGACTCCTTGGAATAAAGCATGGAGCATTCATAATCTTGAAATTTTGTAGGAATTTTCCCGATTCTCACAGGTTTATAATTTCATAAACTGCTGATTCAGTATTGGGTTCAGAATTATTAGATGGAAAATTTTCTAAATGTCTAAATTATTGCAATTGAAGAAAATTCTAGAGGAATTCTCGGTGGCACTATTATTTTGAGCTATTGTTTTTTGTTCAAATAAGGCCATTCTAAATTTCAATTGTTTTCATTCAAGTTAACGATTGACCATTGATAGTTCATAGATTATACATGTAATATACTACAACACGTGGTGTAATTTCTAAGTTTTATACTCCGTATTAAGCTCAACAAATTTCAATACAACTAAAAGACATTACATATAAACTCAGTTAAATTTGAGTTTAGACGTCAAAAAATTAAAATGTAATTTATAAATTTTAAATAACTCAGAAAATATGCTCAGTTATATACTAAGTATAATGTAATATATCCAAGACGTAAGTTCCTTTTTCCATTGACCATTTGGAGTAACCTTACAATCAACCAACTTTAACACAAATAAATACTGTATTTGTTGCAAGTATAATGATACTATACATTGTTTCACCCACTTAAAACCTATCATTATTTTTCTCATCTATCGACCCTTAGCTTCAACATAAAGAGCACATGGTGTGGTAGTTTAATCATCCTTAATTATGAATTAATGTATTTGACTTCTTCACTTCTCCCCAACTATATAAACACACAAATTTCTTCATTGTCTAATTCATTTCCCAACTAAAGTTTACAAATCCCACCCACCCAACATAATATATATTTCCTCCTCCAAAACGTTTGGTACACTTCCTATATTTGTAAGACCATATTATAATCATACCAAAATATGGTCACCTTTGTTAGAAGAAATAATAGCTATGGTTACACTAAGATGGAGAAAGAAGACCCAAAAGAGAGAGCTCATAGAGAGGCTCAATTCTTGATTCACAAGACATTGAAGCAAGTGGATGAAATCGCGACGAGACGATCAACAAAGCCTTGGTGGTTAAGATTGAGATTATGTAAATTGAAGGTCAGAATTGTTAAGAAGTTGTTCCGACTTAGGAAGACCATGTTATGTAACATGTCTAAGACTAAGGTTGGTGTATGTAAGAACCTTATGGTTCATCTTAATAGCTTCAAAAGGTTATTTTAATTTATCAACCACCTCCATTCCTCCACTTCACCATTGTTCCCTTGATGAAAATAGGAATTATGGACCGTACCAAAAGCACTTTTTTTTGTTGTATTTTTGTTCAATGTTATATGGGTTGAGTTAAAAGCTAAGTACTAATGTACTTATATTATATCGATTTTTCTAACGTGTGCCCTAAGAGCACATGTTAATAAGCTAAATATGATAGGATTTACAAAATAATCTCATGAGAAATTCAAGTATAAACTCATCTTTGCCATAATTAGGGAGAATATGATGTGAATCCTACCATATTTCGCTTATTAACGTGTGCCCTTAGGGCACACGTTAGAAAAACCGATATTATATAGCGGTTAGTTGATTTATTTTTGTTTGCAATGTTTCCGAGTTGTATCATTTTTTTCATCTTCAACTGTAAAGAAAGGTGAGAATAAGAGTTGGATCAAATGATAAGAGATCTCTTATTTCAACCGCGAGTTTGGGGTTCGATTCTTATCCGCGATATAGTGCGCTCCTTTGAAAAAAAACTATAAAGAAAGGTGGTTGAAAATCCTATAAGATACTTGTATAAGCAAAACATATTTGGCCAAACGAAGTTGGAATTACAAATCAACTAACACAATGTAGACGAATTATTGGAACTTGCTTGACATGAATATGACTTGAAATCCAAATTGACCAGACCTAGCTTAGACCCGGCCTGAATCTTAGTTGACCCAATGTTGACCCGACCCGAGATGACCCAACCTGAAAAGTCCCAACCCGTAGTTAACCCGATTAAAAGGATTTAAAGTAACTTAAAGTGGCCCAAAAGGGCTTTAGCCATTAATTCGAAAGCGACCCGGCCCAAAATGACCATAACTAAAAGTGACCCAATATTATGTCACCCGACATCGACCCAACACTCAAAACAACCTTACGCGATCCGAAATATATGTCAAGACCCAAAATGACCTCAACCAAACTATTGACCCGGTCCATACCCAACCCGATTAACCCGTGTTGAGTTTATGGATCCAGTACTCAAGAGGGGGAGGGGGTGAATTGAGTACTCTTTTTAAAAAAATTTGTTGCTTAATCAACTTAAAATCAAATTATCCGTACAGATTGTAAAATGAACAGTCTGTTGTATTGTTCGATCGACTTGTTTGTACAGTACGTGATAATTTGCTCAAATAAAACGAAAGCAATAATGAATGTAATAAGGAAATCGTTTGTAGTCTTATAAAAGCAATCGTGATGGATAAACACAGTAGACTATATGTCGAGTCTTTGTGTTTGCGGAAGCGTGCACGATTATAAAAAGCAATAAATGAAATAAAGCAAACTAAAGAGAAACAAAACACCAGCGATTTTTAAGTGGTTCGACCTACACTCTTAAGGTCTATGTCCACTATCTCTCTTATTAATGTTTATTTAATAATCAACCCCGACTACAAAGAAACCCCCACAACCTACTCTGGTTGTGCGACTCGAGTACAAAACCCTTTTACCGAACTCCCCACAACTAACTCTAGTTGTGTAGACACGAGTGCTAAACTCTTAGCACCCCAAAGCTCTCTCTTTAGATATGAAATATTACAATCAAATGTGTCTCTTTTATAATGTCTTCATATAAGACTAATAGAGACGAAATTGAATTCCTTATAGCAAGAGAATCGAGCAATACAAAACAGAGTAGCAAATGAATTTGAAAATATTTGCAAATGAATTTGAAAGCTTAAATCACGAAAATTAATATTGCAAAAACATTAAAGCACATGAAAAGGGTAATTATTTCTGAAATAATAGTCTTGCATTTATAGGAGAAGTGTTGGTAACTAAATATCCTAAATTAAAGCAAAAAAATAATATACTTGAGAAGATAATTCTAGAATATTTTAAGATAATGAAAATATCTTTTTTACTTATTCTCCAAGCAAAAATAACTTCCAAGATTTTGATCCTCAAATTCTATTATAAACTGAAAGTTTATTTGCTAGGATATTTTGTTCAAAGATAATATTGTTTATAAAATATTTTATTTCGAAAATTATCTTTAAGAAAAGAGTTCGGAAAATCTTTTTAGCAGTGCCGATGAACCAGATTAGAATTAAACAGTTCAGTGCACTGTTTAATTATTGCTCAGTAATATATTTGCTCGTTCATTTACTTTTACAACACATATGACACTAAACAACGACACACTTCTCTTCAAGCTTCATGTCTTCATTAAATATCTTTTGAACCTATACATATTTGAGAACACATACATTAGTAGCACAAGGAAAACATTATATGAAATACTTGTCATCATCAAAAGAACATATCTCAACAATTTCCCCCATTTTGATGATGGCGAGTCTTTCAAATTAAGTTCCCCCTCAAAATATGATTTCTCTTGAATGACCTTGAATGAAGCTTGAAAGTAATGACCAAAGTATAAGAGAATAACAAATGTCAAGAGTTAGTTAAACCGCTAACCAACTTGTGCCAATGTAACTAAACACCTTTCAAAGACGATAAGATAGTATTAGTCTTGACAAGGTCTAATAGCAAGCAATTAACAACAAACATATATATTATTCCCCCTCTTGACATCATCAAAAAGGGAAATAACATTAAAAAACTAGAATTGTATAAACACAAACAAGATTACTCCAGATTTCAAGTATGTGATGCTGAACATAATAAAGTCATTATATTGAATGCCACCACAATATGCAAATAAAAAGTTTCAAGTGTCACACAAAGCTTAGATCAAATGCGGAGTTAGTTTTGTAGGGTTAGAGAGGGTTTTGGTTTATATGGCTAGGTTTGAATTGACTTCGAATAAGAGTATAGAAAGTATATGAGATTTCTAAACATCGTCCATGATAATTGTAGCAAAGGAAAATAAGATACATGAATATGGAGTTTTGAAGAACATGAAAAATATAAAAGATTTGGAATGAATGAGGAATAAATCGTTACATAGTGCTCATATTTTTTTTTTTTTTTTTGATCTTCCTCGTTTTTTTCGATCTTTCTTTTTTTCTTCTTTTTCTTTATTCTTTCTTTCTTTTGTTTTGCACCTTTCACTTTATTTTTTTTTTTCAATTTTGAGCATGCACTTTCTCATTCCTTAGAAATATTTCCAATGTGATCACAACTCATCCAACTTTATAGCATCATCGAAACTCCTGATAAAAGTCTTAAATGAAAACATGTGAGAATAACATTATTCTCTTAAATATGGCACGAAGAAAAGAAACTCAAGAGTAATATAATCAAACCAAAATCAATTATAGGTGAAGGTATAAATTAGGTTTGGGTTGTGGGTTAAATGGGTAGTCAAATTGATTTGGTGCTTCCTATCTATTGTAGATAGGTTTAGGTAAGGCAAGTTTTTGGGAATTGGTTTCTTAACCGAACAGTGTATTGGACTGTCCAGTTTAGGTTCAACAAGGTTTCTAATTTGAGAAATTTATGTTAAGAAGGTATGAAGTCAAATTAAGGGGTTATTTTTTTGTAAGAAGATTGAATGACACTTTCAACATTTTAAAACATATCATGATTTAATTCAATAATCAACCATCTCATGTCGGCTATGTACTTGGCACACGGAATATCATGCTTTAGTAAATACGCACACGGTCAATATGAAAATTCCCTCAACTAATCAATCATTGAAGAAAGCACATCATATGCAAGTGTCAAATGCAATTTACTAGACTAAGTTTCAACCAATTTTTCTCAAATCGTTCTCTAGAAAGTAATTCAGTAAAAGTAGCTAGTTGATAATTTGCCTTACCAAGCTCTAGACAAATTTTACTCTTTTCAACTTGACCAAACAAAAATGATGAACAAATACCTGTGTGTTTAGCTTTAAAATTTTGAACAATGGGATTATTGGAAGTAGTAAAAAGCATAAATGATATGAGCAAAATATGCGCACATAAATAACCACGAATTAATCCTATATGGAGAATTTACCTATAAAGCGTCATCGTTATTCTCCTTTCCTTCGAACCTTTCTTTTGATAGAACAGTTTAACGAATTGTTCTGTTCCCCCTGAACTTGAGATCACTTCTATCAAAACAGTTCAGTGAACTGTTTAACATGCTTCTGGTTTTATTCATCAAGTCCTCATAGGCTCTCCCTTGTTCTTCTTCATTTGCACACATGCTTAATGATGTTACGTATATCTTTATAACCAAGATGAAGAGTACACCGTAATAGGTATTAAATCAAGAGCTTAAGAATATACATACCAACTACCAATCATACTTCAAAAGATGTTTGCTTAACATTAAGATCAAGAGTTGAGAAGTTCTTACCATCCTTTCTTAAAGTGTGAAAAAACTTGAAACACCTTACCAATTTATGTATCACACCTCAACTTTTTAGGCTCTATGTGGGAGGTCGAAAATATCATCTCATATGCACCTTGAGCAACGAAAGTTATTTTGATAAACGCATGTTACCTTACCAATTTATGTATCACACCAAATGTTTAAGTTTAAGGGATATGGACCCTCTAAATTAAGGTGAGGGAATTACATTAACGTTCGGCTATATCATTAGACACTAATTCTCATTTAAGATGGACACTATCCGTCTTAACATTAAACCGGATCAACTACATACCAAATCACCTAACTAGTTACCTAGTTAAAAAAATACCAAAAAATTTGTCTTTACTAACACCATGTAATAATATTTGATCCGTCTTAAACTTAAGACTGATAGTTACTCTCTTAAACAAGACTTACTAATCATTAAATCACCTCATTATTTTGTGCTCGTGTACAATGCTCAATCTGTACTCTCTTCTTACTACAAGCTCGATTTATCTTGATACTAGGTAGATCATGTATGTTTTGATTTGGTAATCTTTTTAACATTTTAACTCTAACAAAAAGGTTGTACGAGGTGGTTATAAAAATATTGAAGAATTGAAGAGGGAACTTAGGATTCTCCATGTATCGTGCATTTACCCGTACAAGGCTCGACCCTCTTGGCAAGAATATATAACATGGGGTAACGGTGAGAATTATAAAAAGCAGACAGATTCTCTGCCTTATAGGTTGTGGTTAACATGGTTGCCTTCAGGGAGGCAATGACTTAATTACATTTTAATCACACTTATCAATTCTTTAATCTTTGCTTTGGTTTAACATGCATCATTTGATTTAGATCATCTATTATTTGATTGGATTAGAACTGAATCTGGACAAAGTAGTAAGGTACCCTAATAAGTTATGTACTTGAATTTGGTTGATTGTTGAATTCGTGACTCTTCTGCAAAGAATTCTCGTAACTTTAATTTTGCGTTCAAATGAAGTATCAAACTGCCATATTGAGTCGAAGTGTGTTTTGTAAAAACTTATGGATTATATATTTTGCGTTCAAATTAAGTATCAAACTGTCTTCGGTATTGTGGTCGATATCATCATAGAAGTCACACCTCCTACACTGGTCTCTCTTGTCAGAAGCTTTGTCCCCGGCTGATTTTCTGGGCCACCTCACTTTCCCTCCTAACTCTTTTAGGGATTTGAGCAGGAATGTCATGCTTGTAGAGAACTCGTACTCGCTGATCTTTGGAGGTAGATTCGGATGGTCCCTCCAAACAAATCCTTCTGAGACTTTGTTGACAGTGGGCATGTTGTATGGCTCTGATCTTTTGCCCCTCTTGTCAGTCACCGATTTCCTGATAATTATGTCAGTGTCGTAGGTGGTCCTCCTGGATTTGGAGTCCTCATCCAACCGGATTGCCGCCATAGCCTTAGATTTCTCATCTTCAAAGGTACTGCAGGGGTACTTGGTCGGGTCCCTGTATAGATCCGAATCTTGATGGAGTCCTTGGCGGAATGCTTCAATCGCTGTGGCGATGTTGCATCTTGGGATTGACACTTTCTCTTTGTTAAACCTGTTCAGGAAGTCTCTAAGTAGACTCGTCAAACTTCTGGGTCACTCGGTACAGGTCACTGGTCCGCTTCTCTAGTTTCTTGGTGCTGGCGAACTGCTGGGTGAACAGGTTCACCAGATTGGCAAATGATCCAATGGTCCTTTTAGGCAGGCTCACGAACCATTTTAGAGCGGCTCCTGACAGAGTAGATACGATCCCCTTGCACATGCACGCTTTCTTCAAAGGCCCTATGGCGGTGACTATCATCATCTTCTGCTTATAATGGTTGATGTGGTACAGAGGGTCATCAGTTCCATAATACAGCGTCATGGTTGGAGGTTTGAATCCCTTAGGCACGTTGATAAGGGCAATGTTGTCCACAAAATGAGAGTCTGCATAGCTCTCAGGTGAAGCCTTCTCCATGGGACGTGGCATCCCAGGTATCTTGTTGATCATGTCCCTTAGCTCTTGAATTTGTTGTTATACGAGTCCTCCTGTTCCTGCAAAAGGGTTAGGAACACCAGAAGCAGGGCCAAAGAAACTACCTCTAGGTGTTTCTCCTCGATGTGTCTTGCAACACCCGGCCCAATTACCTAAAGTGCACTTTCTTTTCTGGTTATCTATGATAAATAACTCTAAAGTTAAGCGTGCTTCAGTGAGAGTAGTCTTAGGATGGGTGACCTCCTGGGACGATTCTCGAGATGCGCATGAGTGAGGACAAAATGCGCTGGAAAGGACCCGTGTTGATTTGTGGGCCATGCACGGCCTGGAAAGCTACTGTAAGTGACCGCTCCCGACCTAGGGTTTGGGCCAGGGTGTTACATGTATGTTCTCTCGAATATGGATAAAAAGTTGCTCCGCTCTGCATAGGTTGAGTGTGGATAATAGGCCTCCATTGATGGATGGTTGGCTGACTTGGTGAATCTGTACCAAAGAAAGGGTTAGTGACGAAAGAAGCTCCAAAGGGATATTAGCTTGGTTTTGCAGGTAGCCTGAGGGCGAAAGTGGCTGAGTGTCAGAGTTCCTGGTCCAGCATATCCAATGGTCTGTGTGAGTGGTTTTGTTTCCAGATCTAACTGGGTCACGAGCTCCTGCGGAATCAAACGCCTGGATCGGTGTCGGGTGCCCCCTGAGGAGGGAAGGTGGCTGATGTAGACATTTGGGCACTATGAGGATTAGATGTTGGTTGCTGATTTGCCACGACAGCTATCTTCTCCTTCATGCTCTCGTTGTATCTTTTTAAACCCTCAATGACATCGTGAAGAACGTCCATCCCTCAGAGGATGGTCTGTAGGGGGTCTGGCTGAGCACGAGCCAAGCTTGGGCGACGTTGTTTTGTTGATCCTTCTGTCTGGTAGGGGTTGGCCACGATCTTGCTCCTAATGGGACTACTATCCCTGCTTGACCTGTTCTGGCTCTGGGTGGATGACTCCTTTGAACCTTGACCGGTTGAATCTGGCACCCTGGGAGGCTCAGAAAGTTTGGTCGGGCATGTTGTCTCTTTTGGAAGAGTGAATGGGATCATCAAATGGCTTGTACTGGCTGGAGCTCTGGTGGTTCCTGGTGGTGGCTGGGCAGTCTTGTTGAGGGTCGCATGGGAGAACCACTGGTGTTTGGTGAATTAGAGCCTCGCGATTTGGATTTGGATTTTGTTTTGACTGTAGATATTAACCATTATTCCCCACGGTGGGCGCCAAACTGTTTTGGTAGAAACTTACTGATTATGTATTTTAACGTTAGGTGGGCCAAAGTGGCTACTTTACTAGTACAAAATGAAGGATAAAACGAAAGTAATTGTGCAACAAGAGAAAAGACACAAGGAGTTGGTAACGCGGAAAACCCAATAGGAAAAAATGCGAGGGGAATCGGAATCCCTCCATATATATGCACTAAAATAAAGAAAGTACTTGCTCTTGGGGTACAATGTATATGGACAAGTAAGCTATAAATAACTGAATAAATGAGAGCAATTAGTATGAGAATTAATGTTGCTGAAGGTGTATGTTGGTGAGTAGTGAATGAAAATCAGATGCCTTGCTCCATCTTGCTTTCTCCGATTTATAATGTGCATAAACCCTAACGGCTCTTTGAGAGTCCTCCTCCGAGATCCGCTCTGCTGGTCCGGTTTTTATGGGAGTGGTTATTGACTAAGTAAATATGGTTGTTGTAGTTATTGTGTTTGTTGTATTTGATCCAGGCCGTTAATCTCGCTTTATCCTTTGATTTGTGTGCTCTTGCTTTACCTGATGGTGTTGCGCCACATCATCGATCTACTTGTGTATTATTTATCCCCAACAAAGTGTCAAATATTTTATAAGAGAACGCAAAGTAAATTGAAGAGTCGGGACATATACTGAAAAAGTTTTAAGAATTAAATCATGGATTTTAATAATTGACCAAATATTTTAAATATGATTTATTAAATCATTTATCCTCCATAACTTTGATGAGTTGCAACGTAATTAGAGGAATAACGATAATTTAATGGGAGATTTTTTTTTTGGTGCAAAGGAGGGGCTTAGTCTCGATACAATATTAAGTCTAGACAGGAACCCAACGGGGAATGGCTACCCCCAACACGTCTCCCTGAAGAATGGACCGAATCCCGTCGGGAGGGATATCGAAAAACATGACCTTTGTTTCTGATTGAACCCCTTCATTAGCTAGCCAATCCGCAACACGATTAGCTTCACAAAACACATGCTCTATCTTTACCGTCCAATCTTCCAGCTTTATGAGTTCAATACAGCGTTGCACTAAAGGACGGAGACTGTTACTTAGACTTTTTTAAACCGAGTTGTCTCGCTCTTTCAATGCCCAAAACTAATGCTGCATTTATGTCCGCATCGACGAAAAAATGCCACAAGAGAAAGTATAAGCGCTTATAAAATAACCTACCAATTTCATCTCGAAAAACTCCGCCAAATCCATCCGGACCTGGGTTACCCCGAGAAGCACCATCTGTGTTAAGTAGTACCCACTCGTGAGGTGATGTGTTCCATCTTATATATCTTTCTTCATAAGACGATCCAGTATAGGTGTAAGAAGAGAGAAAGGGTCAAGAGCTTGTTTCGTGACGTCAAACTGATGTCTAAGGAACCGGATAGGGTCGGCCGGATTCTCGTTCGCCCTACCAAAAGTAAACTTGTTACGCCAGCTCCAAATCCCCCAACAAGTTATAAAAAATTTCATTGACCAAATATGGGAGCCAAGCGGGAATCCATTGCTAGCATTTTTTGTGATCCAATTCGCAAAGTGAATATTATAGAAGAAATAATTAGAAGTAGAACATTCCTCTAGAAAGTCCCAAATTTTGATCGAATTTGGGCAAAAGCGTAATAGATGATCCGTTGTTTTGTCTTCATTGAGGCACCTAGGACAAACAAAGTCATCGTGGATACCTCGTCTCACCCTATTAAAGTTAGTCATAAGGCGACAATGGGTCGCGAGCCTGATAAAGATACGGATTCTTTGTTGAACGGGTAATTTCCATATTACATGCCAAACAATCGGGTTAGAATCCGCTGGTTCGTCGGCTAACTTGATTACAGACAAAGCAGATTTAATGGAGGATTTACCACCTAAAGATGCATTCCAATAGAGTGAATCCTCCCAATATGGTTCCGGAGAGAGAGAATAAGGAACGATTTTCAATAAAGCTTCTCGGGGTAAATAATTTGAGAATAAATGCCATTTTCAACCTGAATCCTCCTCCCACATATCGCTAACTATTTCACCCAGTAAATCATCCGGAATAGTTATCAAAATAAAATACGAGAGCCAACCTTTTTCGACCCAATAGTGATCCAAAAACAACGTTAGACATGTTAGGCTTTGGTTGGAACATGTCGATATCACAACGTCGATTGCGGTATTTCGCACGCAGAACACGAGCACACAGTGTATTTGGCTCGAATAGAATCTGCCACCCTAGTTTGGTCAGAAACGATGCATTCGATTGACGCGACGATTTGATACCCAAAACCTCCTAGGGATTTTGGTTTTTGCACAGTATCTTTGTAACACCCCATATTTTATAATAATGAATAATTTACTAAATTCGTAAATTTTATGAATTCGTCTTTTACTTTTATTAGTTAAAATATTTCTTCTTTATGGCTTTAAATTAATGTTAAATAGAATTTAGTTTAGTTGGGTAGAAACCGTCGCATTTCAGTCCGTTATGACCCCAAAATCGGACTCTACTCGAAAATCGGAGTGGGAAACACCCACCTTGAATATTAAAGTCTACTACTACCCACCTTTTAAAAACAAACCACCACAAATCTCTAAATCTCTTCTAACATTTCAGCAACTTTCTCCATCTTCCTCAAACACCAAACCACCATTAAAACTCCATAACTTTATAATCTTAAGACGGATGTCATTTCTCCGTCTCTCAACGAAACTTGACGATTTTTATATTAATCTTCTTCTCTCATCCTCCTCTTCATTTTCATACTATAAAATATCCATTTCCTCCAACTTTTTATAAAACCCATTTTCTAGATCTAAACTTAAGACGGAGATAACTTTTTCGTTTCTTAACGTAATTCAATTCCGTTTAATGTTTCGGAATACTCTCACCGTCCTCTTTCTTTCTAGCTAATAAAAGATTGAAACTTTTAACGTTGTTTTAAGACCATCTCTTCCCAAATTTCGGTTTTGGGTTCGTGTCGCCTTATTTATCGGAAAAAGGTGGACTTTGAAGGTTTTGGGTCAAGGAATTCATGTGGGTTGATGGACTGCTTGGGCAATGAAGATTTGAAATGCTAATCGAGGTAACGGTGATGGGTTACTCGATATCAATTTACGTTTTAATGTTTTAATTGTATTTTTAGTTGGAAAAGATACAATCTTTGCTTTAATTTCATGAGGAAATATGTTTGTTGCTCTTTCATATGTGTGAAATCCATCTTCCGTGTTTTCTTTCACTAATCCTATGTTAAGTTGCATTTAAGGGGTTAAATATGCTCTTTAAACATGTTGGAACTTGTGTTGGCAATAAATGTGTTTGAGTTTGCTTTAATTGATGTTTACCCAATGATTGGTGATGATTAATATGCATTTAATGTGGTTTGATGTTGGTAAATGTTGTTGGAATTAGATGAGTAACCATGGAACTTGAGTTGGATGTTGTTGAAGTTGATTCTCGCGTGTTTGTAGTCCCGGCCGGCCGGCCGGCCGCCGGTCAGCCGACCGGCTGGGAACTCGTCTGATGTGAAATTGTTGTTTCGAGGTTATTTTATGATGCGTAAGTCCCAGCCGGTCGACCGGCCGGCCGACCGACCGGCTGGGAACCTCTTGTGAAATTGTTGGATTTTGATAGCATGCGAGTCCCAGCCGGCCACCCGGCAGCCGACTGACCGGCTGGAACTCCCCCTTCCCATTTTTTCTTCATTCCTCTCATTTTGCTTGTGACTCCAGCCGGTGAGTCGGTGGCCTGTCACACCCACCGGCTGGGGATCCCCTGTATTTTTATTGTGTGTTTGATGTTGCTGTAGTGCCAGCCGGGTAGCCGGCGGTCGGTCCCCCTAACCGGCTGGCACCCCCTGTAGCTCGTTCTCATTTCTTTTCCCTATTTCCTCACATGTAATAGTTTGTATGGTTTGTTTATCTTATAAAATTACGTAATAACATTAAATATTCATGTTTAGAATGTATGATATCTCACATGCTTATATCACATGTTCTGTGATGGTTTTGATATGTCCCCTCTTGAGTCGGTTCTACCTTATGTATTTGATTTGAGCACTACTTGTTGAGTGCTTTGAACTCTCATTTTCCGGCTACACCTTATCCTTGTTATACTGGAATGTCGGAGCGATGGGGGTGTATCCTTGATGCTTGTATGCATCTTTTAGTGGGGATTTGACGACGTTGTTAGGAGGTGAACACAATGCGTTGATCGACCTGACCGTCAAATATTGTATCTTTGCGAGGTGGTGTCATTGCATGTAGCGTACTAGCTTGAGTTTTTACTATAGATCTCTTTCCGCCTATTTCGTGTGGTATAGCCGAATTTGGGGTACTCGACGTCTTTGTATGATCGAGTCTTGGATGTGAAACGTCATACCACATGTCGAGTCGGGAAACGTCTTATCCCGAGAGTTTGGGCAGGGTTAGACTAGGACCGTATTATTATCGTCGTCCTACCGGGAGGATTAGAGTCTTGTGTGTGTGAAACGTCATATTTTACACGGTTCAGGGGAACGTCTTACCTTGTGGACATATTTGTCTAGGTCATGAGTATACGAATCGTCTTATCGTATACGGTTCAGGGAAACGTCTTATCCCGTGGACTTCCATTGGCTTGTCTTGCTATTGTACACGATGATAGTGCGTGCCATTTACCGTGAGAGTCTGTATGCTTATGTTTGATCATATGATGGATGGTATACTTGATTGATTGGATGCCTATGATTGGTTTGTAGGTCGAGTCCCAAACCTTCTCAAGCATATGTCGCCAATGGTGAGATGCAAGACCTTAGTGTTCTATATGGTTGCCAATGGGAGTCTTCCCCGAGTCTTGTATTGCATGATGATGATGGATGATGGTTTCCTTTACTCGTATATTGTAATTATCATAATGCTATTCTCACATCCGGCATGATATATATATATGTTTGCATGATGACACATGATTATATTCTTATTTATGTGCGTTTTGATATGATATAGCTGGGAGAACCCTGAGTTACTCCCCACTGACTGTGGCATTTATTTTTAATGAAAGAACAGGTTGCAAGTTGGTGTTTGCATGGGGTTGTGGCTAGTGAGCTAGAGAGCGTTGTACTTACAGCGATTCGCCCATAGCTTTATAGTTTATAGTAGTTTTAGTATCTTAATTGTATTCTTCAAGAGATCGGGATCCCTTGCATTTGTTTAAGTTATATTTTGTACAAACGATTTGTTAAACTAAGTTTGGTTTTATAATATAGTGGCATTCACGGTTTTGCTTTTAAAGTTTTTAAAATCTCGTATTTCCGCTGCAAATCTACGTATTTACTTTCTTGCGAAATTGCGGGGTGTCACAGTCTTAAGAAATGAGATGAATCTTTTTATGGTTTTCATTTCCTCCCAATAGAAACCGTCTTGTTTTTTTGTCGAGTGAGTCACAAATAGATTTTGGTAATTTTGTTGTATGCACTCTATAGTTCGCGAGGGAAGAGAGTGTCGAATGGACTAATGTATTCCGTCCTGCTAGTGAAAGGTGCTTCGTCTTCCACCCAGCGAGCCGATAATTATATTTTTCTTCTAAGTGGGTGAAAGTAGCTTTTGTAACCCGCCCATTTATAGTTGGCATACCCAAATAATTTCCCAGGTCAGTAGTTGTCTCGAATCCGAGAATTCCCGTGATCTCATTGATGTTGGACGATGACGCATTTGTAGAGAGAAAAATCTTATATTTAGTGACACTGACCTTTTCGCATGAGGCTTGACAGAAATTGTCGAGAACGTACTTTATTACGTGAGTCTGATCAGCTATCGCCTCAGCAAATAGAACCATGTCATCGGCAAAAAAAAAAGATTGGAAATATTCGGACCGCCTTTACAGAGGGGATAGGAATCCAATCCTTACCTCGAACTCTTACGTCAATGGCTTGTTAAAGTGTCTCCAGACACATGACGAAAATGTAGACGATAGGGGGTCCCCTTGACGAACACATCTAGTGGGCTTAAATTTTTCAATCGGCTCTCCATTCAACAAGATTTGCATAGTTGTATAAGTAACACATTCCATCACTGTCTCGGTCATAAGTAGCGGGAAGCACATATCGCGCAAAGTAGCTCTAATGAAATCCCATTTTTGACGGTCATAAGCTTTTTCCAAGTCGATTTTGATTGTCATATATCCCTTCTTCCCTTTCTTTTTTCTCAGAGTATGGATGGCTTCTTGGAATACGACTATGTTATCAATTATTTGTCTCCCCGGAACAAATTCGCTTTGATTCTCGGAAATTAATCTTGGAAGGACTTTCTTGATTGATTAATTCTATTCGCAATAGTTTTGATAATGATTTTATAAGCCACATTACAAAGGCTGATGGGGCAAAATTGGGAGACGTATTTTGGACCTAATTCCTTCGGTGTGAGTACGATATTGTTGGAGTAAATGTCCTCAACAATGGTGCGATCATATAATTAATTCTCGATAATAAGAATACAAAGGGATGATGAATATAATAGTCAACTGGTCAACATAAATCGGTAACGATTGGCTCAATTGAGTTTGACGTTACTGTCGTATGACGGTGGTGATCAGTTGATCCCTTGAGGTCACACCTAAAGGACAATTCCCAAATCATGTACATTAATTAATTGTATAGCGATACAGATTAATTAATCCCTTAATTTGAACAGTTTTAAAGTGAGAATTATATCTTATTGTAATATGATTAAATAAGATTCATTTTAGTAATTTAATTGTTACATTACTAAGAATGCATTATGTTTATGAAACATTTGAGATAAGTGAAATTGGTCGATTATAATTACAAACTGTTGTAGATTATATTAACCAAATATGAGATGACCCATTTTATTTACATGTAATTATTTAATGTGACTTAAAATGTTAAGTCTAATTTATTTGTTATGAAATTGCATTTAAATTAGTTAAATGTACATTTATAAGCCTAATTACATGTTACATGTCACATGTCGCATATGTGACAATTGACAAATTACAAAAATAAAATGGACACCCATTTTATGTTGTTAAAACCGGTTGGAAGGTACAAGGGTAGGTTTTTAGGTCATGATTTGTTGTTCTAATTAAGAATTAAAACAACATGATTACTACCTAAGACCTAGATCCTACTCTAATGCATTGTGAAGACAAATGCATGCTCACCCTTCCCCGTGGGCCATTGTGGCCGGTTGGTGATGCCCTTAAGAGGGGTCTTTTCTCCTCTTCATTCACTTATTTGATCTCATAATTTGAAATACACTTATCTCACTAAAACCCTTTCTCACACTACAAAATTTAGAGAAGTTTTTATTTGTGTTCTAATATTACTAATAATATTACTAAGAGTAGTAATAGATATATTAGTGATATTTAAGGGCTACTACTATAATATACTAGTGTAGTATTTAGTAGTATTTTAGAGGTTGTCTTGGATGCATCTAATAGGAGTGTTCTTACACTTAGAACTTGGAAGTTCATCCCTAAAATTATAAGCTCAAGAACAAAGTAGGAAGGAGTCTTATTTTATGCCCATATTTGTTCCAATATCAATGTAAGGAACAATCTATTCTTCCTTAATTGTTTTTATATTATGCATGCATAAGATCTACTTAGTTTAAGAGTAAACTAAATGTAATATGATATTAGAAATGTCTAATATTGAGTTTAAGAAACTTTCAGATATGCGTATCATGGATTCCACTGGGAAAGCCTTTCCCCTCTAACGCTTTCGGAAACAAATATTACTGACGTCAATCCGCACAGTCGCCCAATGCTTCTGATAGAACAAAGCTTGGTATCCGTCGGGATCGGGGGCTTTAAGTGAACCCATACTAAAAAGAACTCTATGTACCTTGGCCATAGAGTAGTATTTATTGAGTCAATCCCAGTGCTCATTGCTAAGTTCTTGGAATAAATCATAAGGGACATCGGCCAGTATATAAATTTTTATAGTACTTTACTACAAGGTGCTTAACATCTTCTGGTTTGTCAACCCAAACACCCTCGCTATTCTTCAGTGAGTTGATCCGATTGCGCTATCGTCGTACAAGAGTATTTACATGAAAATAAGACGAGTTTCAGTCTCCATCTTTAATGAACTCAACCCGCGACTTTTGATACCATAATAATTCCTCTCGTTCAAGAATATCATCAAGCTCTTCTCTTCATTTTGATTCAAGTTTGATAAGGTTACCTTGTCTTTGAGTGGACAAAATACGTTGGCAGCCTTCAATTCTCGCAAGGCACTGTTCCAAAAGCTGCGTTCGCTAATAATCATGGAGACGATACCACCAGATGCGCCCTAACTTCAAGCGAGCTCACACCTACTCAACCTCTATAAAAAAAAGCCAACAATGGGGCTTAGGGACTGCCGAAGAAATTAAGTGAAGTACTCCAGATACAAAGTATAAAAAGGTGTCTATAACTTCCTCATCGGGGCCTAACCCCCATCCTAGAGTAGCTGGGTGGGGAAGTAAAATTAATCCTTGTTCATACATAGGCTTCTCTGGTACGAAATGAGCCATTTTAAATAGATTCACTGCTCCGGCCTAGATTACGATTAATCCGACATGGGAACTCTCTTTAAGCCAGGGTCAACAGTTTCGTAAGGACGAAATATCTTGCTCCAGAACGGTTTATTTGGATCCCACGAAATTCATTCTTAGATCTTAGATACATTCCGTCCAATCATAAATAGCGACGAAAGAAATTGTTAGAAATTTAGAAAGTGTGGGAAAAACAACCAAAGACCTCCTCGTTCCATTTTTGAAGTTTTTCAGACAAATCAAAGAGTTGAGAGGGGAGGTTAGACCCGGATACCCAGTTAGACGATATGAAATCCAAGAAATTTTCATGGGTCAACCATGCTACTTGAAAACGAAAAGGTCTTTGAACAGAGTGAAGAGGCGCAAAACCGTATGGGAAATTAGCAGTGGGTGGTGATCAGCTTGGAATGCCGGAAGATGACATACACTTGCATCATTAAAAAATCAAACTCCACTTGCTATTACATAAGGCTATCTCCAAACGAGCACTCTGAAGGGTATCTTCAGTGTTTCCTCTATCCCAAGTATGTGACGGACCCGCAAACTCGAGTTCAATAAGCTGACAGTTCTCAATCCAGTTTTTAAATAAATAACATCTACGAGCCATACTGCTATCTCCACCATGTCATTAACAGAGCGAATTTCATTAAAATCTCCTGCAAGAAACCAAGGCTGATTATTAGAGCGCGCGAACCGTTCCAGTTCCACCCAAAGCTCTAAATGGTTACTAGAATCCAGGCTAGCGTAAACAGCGGAGAAGAACCAAGGTAGTTTCCCATTACGAGACCCCTCAACCGTGATGAACTGGTTGTTCTCTTTAACCAAATTAACTTAGACAAAATGATATTTCCAATATAGCCAAATACCTCCACTAAAACCAATGGCATCCACACAACTATGACCATTGTATCCTAATATTTCTTGTATCTTTACCGCGTGGTCTCTATTCATATGGGTCTCAACGAGGGCTAACACCGATGGTTTGTACGTTTTACCCACCTCTTTAAGAGCATTAATCTTATGTTTGTTTCCGGTCCTCTGGATGTTCCAGACCATGCAGGTAATAGAGGACAAGTGACACGCATCATTTTGATGTGTCAAACGATATTTATAACAAGACTTAGCACGGTGGCAAGTCAAGGTCGGTCCATAAGGACGGTGGTATTCGAAACGCAAAGTCTAAGCCTAGAACATGGAGTAAATGGAAATGAATATAGAAATTGATTTGAAATTAATCTAAGAACATAGAGTAAATGCAAATAAATAAGAAAGTAAGACTAAACTAAGATAATCAAATAACAAGCACTAAAATAAAGTCTAGGATCTAGGATCTGTGGGTTCAAATGGGTAATTTGGGGTCTAGTGAGTCAGGTTCATAGTTAATGGGTAGTCAAACTTGCGCGCGGTGGATTGAGGCTCTCAATCTTACAATCCCTTCCATATACCGAACCAAGCTAGCTCTCGCGTACACAAGGTCGATATACCAACTATACGCAAATCAAAACATATTCCGAGGCTCTCGATCTTACGGAAATGTATAAGCAAACATGAATCATGATAGTCTGTCAAGTAATCATTTCATCAAACATGTGGTATGCATAAGTTGGAAGAAAGACAACAATCAACAAATTAACCCAACAAACATATATTAACCCTCATTAAAGCCCATAATCCCCAACTAATCCTAGGAAGGTCACTACTCACTAATTACCATGAGAAATATGGAGAAATAAGATGAGAAATTAAGACAAGACATAATAAACTCAAACAAGAAAGTAATTAAATAAAGCAAAGATAACAAGAGATTAAAAGAGATTAAAAAAGTTAACAACTAATTAGGGGATGAGATTAACATAAATAAAGAAGAAATCTTGAATAAACGAGAAGAATTTGTCACCAATCTTCACGAATACACCCAAGAAATCTGATTACAAGACTAGATCTATAACTAATTAAGGAGGAATTTAAAGAAGGATTAAACTAATTAAAGGACTAATATAATCTAATCTAATTAATCTAAGTCTAGGCTTTCGTGGGGGTATATATAGGTTTACAAAAGAGGAGAGACAGCCTTTGGAAGATAAATGAGCCTCGGTGAAGTCACGGTCGTGAGATGGAAGTCACGACCGTGACAAGGCAAGTCACGCCCGCGATATATGTGTCACGGCCGTGAGATAGTAAGTGTGGGAAATCGGTATTACCACAATACAAAATATATAGGATTATAACGAAAAGTAATAATTTGATTATGCAAGTCATAAACGAAAACAAGAATAATAGTAGAGATATAGAAATCAACCTCCGGTCCTAGCAATTGGCGTAAAGAACAGAGATATCAAAGTAGATATCCTCCTAATCGTTGCACCCAAGATGCTCCGAGAAATACCCTTTTCTTTTGCTAGAAAGTAAACCTTTTACACAATCTCACTGTTGAGAAGAAGGTTTTGTGTTTTGTCAAAAGTTACAGTTAACTTTTGTCAGTTGTGATGTATAGATCAGATGGAGGCAGTGTGAGAGAGAGAGAGAGCAATTAGGTTAGAATTTTCTATTGCTCACTCTTCCTTTTTCTCACGGCACATTGGGTTTAATATGAGGAGATTTGGTCTCCTCAAAATAACTACCCATTGACCCGAAAACCCGAGTGTATCTGGATACTTTCGTTTTTGGTCATTTTAGCTTCCAATATAATGTAATATCTTATAATCGCCGTTTTACATGGACCGACATTATAATCCGTCATTAATTATAAATATCCGTATATTTATAATTTGCCAATTAATTATAACGGTTTATGTTTAATTAGCTTACATTATATATAACAATTAAATATAACATTTTATATTCAATTTACGAATTACAGTTAATTCGTCTCAGCTAAACTTTATTTAA